>PVHY01033248.1:0-11275 GCA_004024945.1 Uropsilus gracilis
CTGGAAACCGTGCGGGCACGCATGCGCAACGGGCACCTCGCAGTCCCCGCCACCCCCCCAGCCCCAGTTTTCCTCTTTTGAGTCTCTATGTGTTTTTTTTTTTTCCCACGGTTTTAACCTGCTGCTCCCTGGGCTTGTGGAGTAGAGGAGTAGAGGTTAGGGTCAGGGAGGACAAACAGAAGGCAGCGAACGTGTTGTTTTCCTAGCCCAGGTACGACGGCATAGGTCATCTTGGTGACTGGCTTTGTAGGCCTTTATCAGTCTGGTTTTTTCTTGAGTAAAACCTGGAGTCACTGAGGGATTTGGGAAGAGAAGTGACAATGATCTGACTCTTAGGGATAACTGCCTGCTGTGAGTAGTGTGCAGGACCAGGGACATGAGCTGTGAGACCAGTGAGGAGGCACTTCCAGTCCAAGAGCGATGGATGCAGGTCGCTAGAGGTGGAGTTGATGAATTGGTGATATTCTGGATAGATTTTAAAAATGGGCATGAAAGGCCGGGCACGGAGGAAAGTGCCTTTACTCCCAGTCTAGGAGAGAGGCTGAGACTAGGAATCAACTTGAGTCCGCGGTCGAGAGCCTCCCGGGGCAACATAGTGAGACCTAGTCTCAAAAAATAGCTCGGTGTGGTGGCGCGCGCCTGTAATCCCAGCTACCTGGGAGGCTAAGGCTGGGGATCACTTGAGTTCATGGTACCCCAGGCAACATAGCAAGACCTAGTCTCCAAAAAAAAAAAAAAAATGACATGACAAGATTTGTTGATGGGATTTGAAGTAAGAGCGGCAGAAACTAAAGAATACTTAAGGGGGCCGGGCACGGTGGCTCGTGCCTGTAAGCTTCAACCTATGAAGCGGCCGGGCCTAGGGATCGCGGTTCGAGTCCCACTTGGGGCAACACAACAAGACCTAGTCCCCCAAAATAGCTGGGCGTGCTGGCACGCGCCTGTAATCCCAGCTACCTAAGAGGCTGAGGCTGGGGATTACTTGATTCTGTGGTACCCCGGGTAACGTGAGCCTACGGTTCCACAGGCAGAAATAGCAAGACTTAGTCTCAAAACAAAATATTTAAGGGTTTTAGAGGAGCCTATAAAAATGAGTTAGACTAGATCTTTCCATAAATGAACATAGTGAACATAGGTTAGGTAAAACAGGTACTCAAATAGCTATAGCGCATGGGAAATTCCACTGTGCTCCATAACACAGGCATCAGTTCAAGTGCCCGGTGAAATGAAAAAGTCCTGGAGCTGCGTGGTGACTACATATAATACCACTGAGCTGCGTGCTTAAAATGCTTAAAATGATTGAAGTTTTAATGGTGAGCTTAGTATATATATATGTATATATATATAGTATATACACATGTTAAGTCTGCATGATGCATACCTGAAACTTACGGTAACCAATGGTTAAGATATTAAATTTTATAGTACGTACATTGAAGCACAATTTTTAAAAATTCCACAGGAGTTCACAGGAGGAAGAGATGACCTTCAGCTAACAGGATCAGAGAAGGTCTGGAATAGGGGCCATCTTTTCACTTAGGCAGATGAGACAAATTAATTTCAAATATTAATGAAAGGCAGGAAAGACTGGAGGTCGGCAGGGACACAATCAATAGTTCCATTTTGTTAGAAGATAGGTTAAAAAGACAGCTATGAAGAGTTTACTCTTCCCTCTATAAAGATGGTTTGTTTAATTCTTTTCAGTTGAGAAGGAACGTTTAGGGAGGGAAGAAATGAAGATAGATTAGTTTGAACCATATGAAATGGTCCATAGCAACTTAATGTGGTTCCACTAGTAGGAAAGAGAACTGATGGCATCAAGAATGAGAGGAAAAAAGAAAGGGATGAAGCATGAGTGGTGGTATTAGCGTTGACCAGAAGGGACACATGCACAGAGGCTAAAGGGCAGGAGATGTGGCTAACTGGAGGATCATCGCCACGTTTCAGTGGCAGCTGGGTCCTGTGGAAAGTAAAATGTGTAGTGATTTGCTGAGGAGAATAGCAAAGACTTGGCACTAGGATGCTTCTTGCAAAAGCATTTATAAATGAAAGCCAGAAAAATGGGTAAAAAGCAGAGCTGCTTTTTCGGTGAGTGAAAGGTGGGTGGGATGAGCCCTCACTTCCAGGCTTGCCCTTGGTGTCATCAGTTTATGTACCTTTTTCTTTCTTTCTTTTTTCTTTTTCTTTTTTTTTTTTTTTTTTTTTTTTTTTTTTTTTTTTTTTTTTTTTTTTTTTGAGACTAGGTCTCGCTATTTTTGCCCATGGAACCACAGACTCTCGTTTACAGGGGTACCACAGACTCAAGCGATCCCCAGGCTCAGCTTCCCAGGCAGCTGGGATTACAGGCATGTACCACCACACCCAGCTATTTTTTTGGGACTAGGTCTCCTTATGTGCCCCCAGCAGAACTTGAACCGCGATCCCTGGCCCCGGCCGTGGCTTCCTAGACTGCCACCTACAGGCATGTGCCACCATGCCCGACCAGTTTATGTACTTTTTCTAGAGGAAGGGGGACACACCTGCATAGGGTTACTCTCGTCTCATCACCAGTGACCACCTTTGAGGTTGTTCATGTTAAGCCATATCTATGGACAGCACCTGTTCTTCAGTGGCCTGACTTTTTGCTTCAGTGTCTTAATCACTAACCTTTCATCCCTTCCGTGCTGCCAGAAAGATGGCAGCTGTAATTTCCTCTCTTTGACACTTACAAAGATGCCTGCCCTTATCTTGTGCTAGCAAAACTATCATCTCCAGCCAGCCCTCCCTTTTCCTTCTCTGCTTTTATCTTCCAGGGACCCAGTCATACAGAAGAGACTCCTTGCTTTCGTAGGGCGGAGAAGAATGCACTCAATTTCAATCTAATGAAAAATTGTACCTGGGCTTTCTGAATCTTTCCCTGTGGTCATGCACCATCTCTTTCATCTGCAAGACCCTAATGATCCAATATGGTGAAGACTATTAGGTTCAAGGTCCAGGAGAAAGATCATGATCTCGGGTGGCAACGGAATTTGTGTTCAGAGAGAAAGGCTATGATGTCAATGGATGGGAGGGATTATCCTGAATACTTAGAGATAATACTAGCATTTTCTGTTTACCATATGCCCAGTAACATATCTTTTATCTCTTGAGGTTCTCCTAGCAATCTATGAGCTAAGTGGGGTTTTTGTTTGTTTGTTTGTTTGTTTGTTTGAGACTAGGTCTCACTATTTTTGCCTGTTAAACCGCAAGCTCATGTTGCCCGGGGTACCACAGACTCCAGCAATCCCCAGTCTCAGCTTCCCAGGTAGCTGGGATTACAGGAGCGCACCACCATGCCCAGCTAATATTTTGGGACTAAGTCTTGCTACGTGCCCCCCAGCAGGACTCAAACCATGATTCCTGGTCCCTGCCGTGGCTTCCTAGGCTGCCACTTACAGGTATGCGCCACCATGCCCGGCCTACATGTTCTTTTTTATTCTGCTCTAGACAAAGAACCTGTCATACAGTAGGTAATCAAGCCAGATCAGGTTCCTCATCAGCCTAAAACTCTGCAATGGCTTCTCACTTGATAAAGGCAAACAGGGTGCTGTGGGGAGCTCAAACTGGTGCCCCAGAACTGGGGAGTATCAGAGCTGGTTCAACTAGGGCTTCAGGGCTTGATTGAAAGACAATCAAGAGTCAGCTAGGCGAAGCAGTAGGAGAAAGACATCCTAAGCAGACATGTCAGCATGGGCTAACTGACGAAAATGAAACAGAACAGCATGCATTTAGTGAATGCCAGTTGATGCCTTATGACTGGAGTGTAGCTGCTAGTATTCATTGAAGTTTTTTATGTCCACAATGTGTTAAATGCATGACTTAGATAATCACATTTAATCCTCTTGACCCTAGGTGGGGCACAGTGGCTCATGCCTGTAAGCTTCAGCCTATGAAGTGGCCGGGGCTAGGGATCGAGGTTTGAGTCCTGCCTGGGGCCTGTAGTGAGATGTAGTTCCAAAAAAAACAGCTGGGCGTGGTGGTGCGCACCTGTAATCCCAGCTACCTGGGAAGCTGAGGCTGGGGATTGCTTGCATCTGTGGTACCCCGGGCAACGGGAGCCTGCGGTTCCACGGGCAAAAATAGCGAGACCTAGTCTCAAAAAAAAAATTAATAATCCTCTTGACCCTAGGGAAATAGTGTTACTATCCCCACTATACAGATAGGAAGCTGGGAATAGAAAGGTTAGGTTGTCCAATGTCTCAGAAATTGTAAATGGTGAACATGTGGGTGCATACTGATGGGGGTGTGGAGCCCAACAGATAGCTGAGCATCTAAAGAGATAGTCAGGCCAGGTGTGGTGGTGTGCGCCTGTAGTCCAAGCGCTGAGAGGCAAGAGACTTGGGATCGCTTGAGTTCACGGGTTCAAGACTAGCCCGGGCAACATAGCAAGCCCTAGTCTCAAAAAAAAAAAAAAAAAAGAGGTAGTCAGGTCGCTGATAAAAATGCTCATGTATTAGTCTCCTTGGGCTGCCACACCAAAATATCAGACAGGGTGACTCACACGACAGATATTCATTTTCTCACTGTTCTAGAATCTGGAAGTCTGAGAAGTTCTGGCAGGGGCCAGAGCTTCTTCTGAGGCCTCTGCTCTTGGCTTGCAGATGGTTGTCTTGTCCCTGTGTCTTCATGTGAACTTCCTTATATGTATCCTCATCTCATTTTAGGAAGACATCGGTCATATGGAATTAGGGCATATGCTAACAACCTCATACTAAATTAACTCTTTATTTGTTTTTTTTAATTACCTCTTAAAAGCTCTCCAGATACAGTCATGTGCTGAGGTAGTGCAGGTTAGGACTCAAATATGGGGATTCTGGGGGAATACAGTCCAGTCTGTCACAGCATGCATGACACAGTCACTGGACCTCTATCACATAAGCCCCAACCTGGTGGTGAATTGAATGCAGCAGAACTCTGCTCTAACTCTGAATACTCCTCAATTCCCTGGTGATTCACAGGAAAACTAGCCTATGTTTTCAGTGAATACTTTGCAGTTGATTCTGGTACCACCAGGTTTGAGAACCACTTTTGGAGAAAATGGGATCCTCAACAGTTTTCAGTAGAGTAGTTGTCATTAGGCCCCCACACACAGGTAGGTTCTTTATTGATTCAAGTAGATGTATGAGAGTCCCAGGGCCCTTGATGGGTTTTACAGTTTTAGTGCTCTCAGGGCACCAGATACACAAGCACATCAAGCAGGGAGGCTGGGCCAATTGTATGACAAGCAGGGAAGGCTGAGCAGGGATACTGGGAAGCAAGGAAGCAGGCCAGCAACCTAGCCACCCATGAATATTCGCTCAATCTCTGGTCTCTTTCCCTGTCATTCTCCCTCTCCCTCAGGGTGATGCTGCCCTTTTATCCTCTCCAACCAAGCCCAGGTGTGCCCATCTACTCATGCACATACCCGCTGAGCCAGGTATGTACAGTCATGGGGAGGGTGCAATACCACAGGTGATAGTCATAGAGGCTAATGGTGGAAGGGCTTGAAAATCTGATATCATCAGAGTTGGAAATATCACCCTGCTATAATAATGTAGAGTGTGGATGGGGTGGGGACTTCTGAGATGATATGGGGGCGATTACAATAATTCAGGAAAGGGGAAAGGTCCTGGCAGTGGCAGTGTGCATGGGTTGTAGATGCTTGATTTCAAGAGCTGTGAAGAAGGGATATTTCTAAGTGAAAGAAGGAAGCTGAAGATGAGAGATAGCTTCCCACCAAAGAGAAGTCCTTTAAAACCCCTTCTCTGAAGCCCCTCATCTTATTTGCACTTATAACTCACTGACTCTCCTAATTGCAAGGTAGAGTTGGGTGTGTATTCTTTTATCTGGGCATGCTACCACCCGGAGTAAATCAGGGTTTTGTTAGGAGAGAAAGGAGGATGAATTTAAGTAACTAGCTGTCTCTGCCACAACAGTATTCATGGTTTGGAAACAAGATAATTTCCCCAGGGCCGGGCACGAGCCGACAGTACATCTACAGTACATCAGACTGTAGAAAAAGATTTCTTTCTCATGTGGTTTTTTTCCTTTTTTTCTTTTCTTTTTTTTTTTTTACTCATGTGTTTTGCTCTCATAGCCCTAAAAGAATTTTGAAAAATTATGGATCCTCTTTCAGCATCAATCCATTTCTGTTTTTATTTTTATACATACACGCACCTGTTCAAACATAGAAGACTATGGATTATAAAGAAGCAATAGCAGCACTGTCATTTAATTAGTTGAACTCTTTCTGAGTCTATTGCCAAAAATCACAGTGATCTATCAGAAATTCCTTTTTATGCTTTATTGTTTGACTATATGTTTAGATTTTCCTTTGAATTTGTTGAAAGCAATGGATTGGAAACTGCCTGACTTGCAGAAAAGATTTGCTGTTACTCTCTAGCCACTCATTCAATTTTTAGGAACTGTACCAAAAGACTTTCTAGCTGACTAGTAATTGTACTTATTTTTCACTTACATGTAACAGATCTAACTAGATATATTTGGAAAGGGTTGGAAAAGTTGAAATGATGTTTTATGAATGAATTTTTACCAATATTCTTTTAAAAAGTGTTTCTATTTTATCTTCCGTTTTAGATATATTTACATCAAAGATTTGGAGCTACTGATTTAAGTTCTTTTAATTTATGGAAAATGCCCATCATATAAACTAATTGGTAAAGTCAGTCAGTCTTTTTTGTCAAATGAGACTTATTTTGTTCTTAGAACGCTGACTTTGTTTTTCCATTCAAATAAAGATGTGTTAATCTATTTCCTGAAACGGCTACCTCATTTCTGAATTTTAATTCTAAGATTCTTAATTAAATTCTTTTTTTTTTTTTTTTGAGACTAGGTCTCGCTATTTTTGCCCGTGGAACCGCAGGCTCCCGTTGCCCGGGGTACCAGAGACTCAAGAAATCCCCAGCCTCAGCTTCCCAGGTAGCTGGGATGACAGGCGCGCGCCACCATGCCCAGCTATTTTTTTGGAACTAGGTCTCACTACGGGCCCCAGGTGGGACTCGAACCGCGATCCCTAGCCCCGGCCGCTTCATAGGCTGAATGAAGCTTAAAGGCACGAGCCACCGTCCCCAGCCTGAGCTTCCCAGGTAGCTGGGATTACAGGTGCGTGCCACTATTTTTTTGGGACTAGGTCTCTCTGTGTTGCCTCCGGCAGGACTCGAACTGCTATACCTAGTCCCAGCCGTGACTCCATAGGCTGTTGCTTACAAGCATGCCCCTCCGTGCCCGTCTTCAAAGAGCATTCTTCTACACAAGACACATAATATATAAACTCTAAAAGAAAAATGAGTAAATTGTATTATAGTATCTTTTAAAACTTCCACATGAGTATAGACACAATGAAAAAATGAAGACATATTTGCTACAATGTCAGTGAGAAGTGATTAGCATCCAAATGAAGAGTTTCCTTAAAAGAAGTTAAATACAAACAGGCCAATAGAAAAATGAACAAAAGATACAAGTAGACAACATACAAAATGAAATATCGCTGGTATGAAATGTGTTCAATTTCACTAGTAATGAGAGAAATGTAAATGAAAGTAATAAGAACGCTAGAGTTGACAACATGGCACAAAGATACTTGACAAGAGTGTATATTGCAGCCTTATTCATAAAAACCAAAAACTAAGAAAAAAGATCATGTCCATCACCAGAAAAATGGACAAACTGTGACAAATTGGTACACTGGAAGATACCCAGCAATAAAAAGGAACAAATAAGTTGTAAATGCAACAATGTGCTTGAATCCGAAAAATATGATACCCACTGAAGATAAAATCAGTTAACAAAACCAAAGCAGGCCAGGCATGGTGGCGCATGCCTGTAAGTGGCAACCTAGGAAGCTGTGGCAGGGACCAGGGATCACGATTCGAGTCCTGCTTAGGGCAACAACAGTGAGAACCTAGTTCCAAAAAATTAGCTGGGTGTGGTGGCGCACGCCTGTAATGCTGCAAAAATAGCGAGATCTTGTCTTAAAAAAAAAAAAAAGAAAAAGAAAAGAAAAAGAAAAAAACAAGAATGCACATTATATCTAGGACAAAACTAATCTATCATTTTTTTTTAGACTAGGTCTCTATTTTTGCCTGTGGAACCACAGGTTCACGTTGCCTGGGCTACCACGGATTCAAGCGATCCCCAGCCTCAGCTTCCCAGGTAGCTGGGATTACAGGTGCGCGTCACCACGCCCAGCTATTTTTTTGGGGGACTAGGTCTTGCTATGTTGACCCGGGCAGGTCTCGAACGGCAACCCCCAGTCCCAGCCTTGACTCCATAGGCTGTCGTTTACAGGTACACACCACAGTGCCCAGCTCAAAACTAATCTATCATTAAAAAAATAAACCACAATAGTAATAGCCTGGTGGGTGTGAAGCCAGGGAATGACTTGGTGGGCAGTCAGGGAGCTTTCTAGGGGTGATGGTGATATTCTATATTTTGATGATGCTTTGGGTTACAAATTTTTTAGAACTCAGCAATTATTATACTTATTGTTTGAGCATTCTGCTAGGTATAAATTTTACCTTAGAAATGTGTAAGCAGGCCGGGCACGGTGGCTCATGCCTGTAAGCTTCAGCCTATGAAGCGGCCGGGGCTAGGGATTGTGGTTCGAGCCCCCCCTGGGGCCCGTAGCGAGACCTAGTTCCAAAAAAATAGCTGGGCGTGGTAGCATGCGCCTGTAATCCCAGCTACCTGGGAAGCTGAGGCTGGGGATTGCTTGAGTCTATGGTACCCCGGGCAACGAGAGCCTGCAGTTCCACGGGCAAAAATAGCAAGACCTAGTCTCAAAAAAAAAAAAAAGAAAAAAAGAAATGTGTAAGCAAGGCCGAGCATGGTGGTGTCTGCCTGTAAACAGCAGCCTAGGAAGCTGCGGCTGGGGCCAGGAATCATGGTTCGAGTCCCGCCAGGGCCCGTAGCTAGACCTAGTTCCAAAAAAAACGACTGGGTGTGGTGGCGCGTGCCTGTAATCTCAGCTACCTGGGAAGCTAAGGCTGGGGAATGCTTGAGTCTGTGGTACCTCGGGGCAACGTGAGCCTGCGGTTTCACAGGCAAAAATAGCAAGACCTAGTCTCAAAACAAACAACCAACCAACCAAATAAATAAATAGCAAATATTATTACATCATATCAAAGGTACATGTTATCAGCATGACTTGCTACTGTTGATGTTGACATTGATCAACTGACTTAAGTAGTGTTCGTCATAGTTGTCCACTCTAAGGTTACTCTTTTTTGCCCCCTCCTTACTGTGCCCTTTGGAAGGATGTCACTATACTCACCAGGTACTAAGATGTGGATTATCATGTCCACCTCTGTAAGAGTGGACTATATACATAAATTATTTGAAATTCTTCTGCATGGAATATCTAACATTTCTCCCTTTATCTATGTATTTATCTATGTATCTGCTTACCTATTCATTCACTTACACAGTCATCTGTGCCAGTATCACTCATGAATAAATAAGTAATGCTTTGCTTTGTTCCTTAAATTGTTTTGGCTTTGGCTAAAGGGAGTTTTCACAACTGACTCTAGTTTCCTTTTGATATGAGTCTCCATCACTTCCTTACTTTCTGGAAGTACAAGATAGTTCAAATTCATCTTGTATATATTTCTGACCCACTCCTAGAATTTTCTAGGGAGTCCAGGTTTCTTTTATTGGAGAACAAAACTAGAAATCAAGATCTGCATGTGTTACTAGAGTCATTGTTTCTAGACTCTCTCAGCTGACAAGGTAAGGACATATATGTGTATATCTAAACCAGTATATGTACATATTCATAAGAATTTCTGCATATAATCATCAGTATCTGTATTAAGCTAAAATTAATTCATACTTATATTTCTTTTTTTTTTTTTTTTTGAGACCTGATCTCGCTATTTTTGCCTGTGGAACTGCAGGCTCTTGTTGTTCATGTTGCCTGGGGTTCCACAGACTCAAGCAATCCCCAGCCTCAGCTTCCCAGGTAGCTGGGATTACAGGTGCACACCACCACACCCAGCTATTTTTTGGGACTAGGTCTCGTTATGTACCCCTGGCGGGACTTGAACCATGATCCCTGGCTCCAGTCGTGGCTTCCTAGGCTGCCGTATACAGGCATGCACCACCATGCCCGGCCAACTTACTTAATTTTCTATCCCAGTTTACGTGTATAGCAGTTTCAGAATTGTTAACCCTTATGTCCATGGGAAAAAAGAACTGCCAGACAAAATTCAGTGCTAAGTACAGTTCTTTTTGCTTTTAATTTTACAGACTTGATTCATTTTCTTTTTCTTTTTTTTCTTTTTTTGAGACTAGGTCTCGCTATTTTTGCCCGTGGAACCGCAGACTCTCGTTGCCCGAGGTACCACAGACTCAAGCAATCCCCAGCCTCAGCTTCCCAGGTAGCTGGGATTACAGGCGCATGCCACCACGCCCAGCTATTTTTTTTTTTGGAACTAGGTCTCACTACGGGCCCCAGGGGGGTCTCGAACCGCGATCCCTAGCCCCGGCTGCTTCATAGGCTGAAGCTTACAGGCACGAGCCACCATGCCCGGCGATTCATTTTCAAAAGTACTTAAGCTAACAACTGTTGCCCTCCTTTATCAGTTAGGAGACCTTTATATTTGCCATACAGTTAGATTCTTTTGTCAGTCTGTGTCCCATCCTGGAATTCCCTCTATCTTCCCAATGATATATTCCTTAATTTGCATATATTTGGGTTCACTATTTGTGCTATAAAATTCTATAGGTTTTACTTCTTTTTTTTTTTTTTTTTTTTGAGACTAGGTCTCGCTATTTTTGCCCGTGGAACCGCAGACTCTCGTTGCCCGGGGTACCACAGATTCAAGCAGTCCCCAGCCTCAGCTTCCCAGGTAGCTGGGATGACAGGCGCACACCACCACGCCCAGCTATTTTTTTTTGGAACTAGGTCTCGCTGCGGGCCCCAGGTGGGACTCGAACCGCAATCCCTAGCCCCGGCCGCTTCATAGGCTGAAGCTTACAAGCACGAGCCACCGTGCCCGGCCATTGGTTTTACTTCTTAACATAAGATTCAGTGATATTTCTGCAGATTTGTTGTCAGCATTAAGAACAAAACAAAAAGCCAGGCACGGTGGCTCATGCTTGTAAGCTTCAGCCTGTGAAGGGGCTGGGGCTAGGGATCGCGCTTCGAGTCCCACTCAGGGCAACATAGCGAGACCTAGTCCCAAAAAATAGCTGGGCACAGTGGTGCATGCCTGTAATCCTAGCTACCTGGGAAGCTGAGGCTGGGGATTGCTTGAGT
>PVHY01033249.1:0-11277 GCA_004024945.1 Uropsilus gracilis
CGCAGATAATGATGACTGTGACACAGGGTAAGAACCAGGTGAGAAGGAGATGAAGAGAAACATGAGCTGGAAGTCGGAGCGGGGTCCTAAATCACTACTTTGCAGAGCTACAAGTGACAGTGAGTAGAGTAAGTTATCTCTCACTAAAGAACAGCCTGAGCTGAGTTGCTTATAGCTTCATTTAAATTTTTTTCTTGGTAGTTAAATAAGCTTTTAAAGATTTTAAACCAGGGCTTTCTTATTAAAATTTCAGTTGTCCCCACTTCAGTGCCAGATATAGAATTCACTGTATTTTATGAAATTCCATAGTTTGATTTTTGTGAAGTACTTTTGTCATAGTCATAAAAATACAACTTTCAAATATCAAAATGCTTAGCAGAGACCAAGAGTAGTTTGGGAAATATTCCCAGGAAACCAACTGAAATAGTTCTCAAGCCCACTTGCATGCCTTATGCCTTCATCATTCTAATCTGACCATGTGGATGGTTCAGAGTTCCAATGCAATCATCATATTAGCCTCTATGCTGATTTTTATAATTTAATTAAAAGAAATTTAGTCACAGGTTACCAATCACTGGGGGTATTAAAAGTCTTCATTTTATGCTTTGTTATGAAGTGTATTTATTAACAAAGCAGTTGCTGTACCATTCTACCTTCAGGGAATGCTATCTATTCAGCTTTTGGCAAATTTGTATAAGATTGTTTTGTTAAAGGAAGGTTAAAATATGGAAAGAAAAAAAAATGTCCTTAGTAGTGGTTTTTACAATGTGACTCCTAGTGTGATGAATTAACGTGACCATGAATGCAGGTAGTACAAACTGAGCTCAGGCCCATATTTTGGCTTAAGACAGTAGGGGAAGTAAATGACTTTCCCCTAAGGTAAGACCAATTTAATTCCTTGTCTTAAAATTGTTATAGGTAAACTAACCAAGATGGCAAGGACTTGGATAAGGAGACTAGAGTTCAGGTATCTTAGTCAGATACCTCCTTTTTGAGGGTATTGACTGTGATAGAGAAGACAGTGTGATGCACAAAGCCAGTCACAGAGGCATACATATAAAATTATGCTATTTGTACAAAATTTCAAAACATGCAAAAATACTAAGGACTTCAGCTAAATATATGGGCTCTGGTATGGAGCACATGGGTATGAGCACGAAGCACACACTAAGCAGTGGGGCAAGCCTGGAGTCATGGCCTGCAGCACATGGGCCTAGCCCTTGGCACTCACATTGAACCTATGAACATGGCCATGAGCTATAGTGGTAGTGCCAGTTTTAACCATGGCATCAAGATGGAGCATGGCAATTTTGGAGAAAGCTCTGCAGATTCCTTTGGTAGAGTTGGAAGTCATGCTCCTGGGAGGGCCAGGAAGGCTTACTAGATCTTGATGAAAAATCCCCCATTGATTTTACATAGAAGATGCCAAAGGACACATTCACAAATGTGGCCAAATGCCATGTGCCAACATCAAGATGGAAAATGGGAAGTACAAGGGATGTAGTGTGGTTAAGTTTGAGTCACCAGAGGTGGCTAGGAGAGCCTACTGGATTGTGAGTGGGATGAAGCAGAGTGACTGATTGACAGTCAAATAAATATAAATGCTTAAACAGGTGCTTTTAAAATACATTTTTTAAACCTTTGAATCTGAATTTTTCTTGTTAATCATTTTTAGTTTGTTGAGTGGATATATAAGGATGCTTCTAAAATTCAGTTGCTCTTTGGTGTAATTTGGATTACTATTTAAATAATTGGGGCTCCATGTGACTGTTTGCATTGAGGTTACTGTGTGTACAAAATTTTTTACAGTTGTGGTATCTTGTTAACTTTGAATATGACTTTAATAATACCAGTTCCTGAAAAAATGGGGGAAGGGACATGCAGGCACATATTTCTAATAATTTCAATAATTTCTTCTTACAGAGGACAAACATTTACTGAAGGTGGACAACTGGACTGAATTAGAATCCTGCTTCCCCTGAAAAAACTGCATGTCTAGAAAATAAGGTGGCAAATCATATGGACAACTCTTAATTGTGATATTGCTCATTGTATTTTATCATGTTTAATATTCACAAAAACCCTGAGGAGGTGACACCTATTACCCCTTTTAAAAGATGAAACAAAGACCAGAGATAGAATTTACCCTAAGTCACACAACTATGAATATCAAGAACAGGAAGTCTTAACATGATAAAGAATACCAAAAGGTAGAGGAGTAACAATCTCTCGACCTAAAGGAGAGTCAAAATTATAGGTTCTTATCAACCTAGAAAAATGAAACTGAGGTATATATCAAATCACAGAATGATTATTTCTGGATAATGAGTTTAAAGGTGATTTTTATTTTCTTAAGGCAGCTATGTCCACTATACCACCAAGGCACACGATTTTTATTTTCTTAAAGTTCTGCTCCTTACAGACTACATACTCTTGAGAAAGTTACTAAATCTCTGTTTTAGTTTTCTCATTTGCAAAGACAGATATTAATAATACATCACAGGGTTGTTGCAAGAAGTAAATAAGACAATCTATGTAAGTGCTTAAAATAGCACAGAACCTATGAGTACTTAATAAAAGCTAATAATTACCACTAGTGTAATATAATTTTCATTTGCATTGAGTTTGAGCATCTGTCTGTATGTTTGTAAAACATTTGTATTTTCAATTTATCTATTCATGACCTTTGTTCATTTTCTACTGGCTTATTATCTTGATTTGTCTGAGCAAGATACATGTGATTTTTGCTTCCCTGTTTTGGCTTATCTGTTTTATTAATCTGTTGTACAAAGAATATGTATTATTTTTATAAAGAGAAAAAGAATGATGCTAAATCTTACTGGAAAGTACTTTGTGGGTTTTTTGCAGACCTTTCTTGATGCAACTCACTCCTAAATGCAGCACAGCTATTCTGTTAACTCTGCCGCCTTTTTGATACTAATTTTTTGTTTGGGAGGCAGAAGACCTATTTTTCAGGACAAAAATCAAACTCCTTACTGAAGCATGAATGTCTTTGATCTACGTTACAGGCCGGAACTTGCGTTGCAGAACTTTACAGAGTTCTGCCACCCTGCCCAATATGGCAGCCATTTAATTTCCAGTATAGTACACACATACATTACACATACTCACATACCCATCTCTGCCACAGCCCATACTGCTCCCTTTACCTGTAGTGACCTCCCTCTCACCCCATTCTTCCTATACTGCCAACTGAACTTGTAGTTTCAGGACCCAGTTTAAATACCTCCTCTTGAGCACCTTCTCAGACAGCAACCCCACTTCTCTCCACTCTACCCCCAGCTTATCATTCCTCCCATGCTCCTACAGCACTTTGTGCTAATCACAGTTACAATGCTAGACACCTGTGTCATCATCATCCAAGCATCTGTATAACCCATTGGACTATGGACTAGGACTTGACATGGATCTGCTGTTGAAAGCTTGAAAAAAATGGACAAAGGAAAGAGATAAGCAGGAATATTCTGCTTTCATTGAAAAAAAAAAAAACTACAGGGGAGTAGTATCTGCTAAAGAAGAATAAAGGCAGCCTAGTCACAGCATGTGGTAGGAAAGAGGAGGCAGCCTAGTCACAGCATGTGGTAGGAACCAGGAGTGCCCTAGTAGTCATCTTCCCAACCACAGGGCTGCCATCAAGTCCCCACACATACCCCTTCTACCCTTTGGACAGGGGCAGCATCTGCTTCCTTTTGTTACCCAAAGGCTCAAGTCAAAAACCTTCCGAATTACAAGCACATTGTTAATAAGAACTGTACAAAGTCAATATACAGGCTTTGCAACTGTTTTCAGAGCATGATGCTCATCTTTTGAGTCCAAGTCCTCACTCCTTAGGGTAAACTTTTCCACCAATTTTGATGCCACCTGGCTGAGTCAATAAACTATAGCATAAATATGAAAGTGTTTTAAGTTGCCAACATCCTCCAGCCAAAGATCACAAGATCATGTCTGTAGTTGAACAATTGCAGTGAGGGAGAACACACACTATAGGGAACTATGTGGTGTCCCAATAAGAGCTTTCAAAAAGAACCTATTGTAAGATTTCAGCTTTGGTTGGATTATTTTGGGAAATTTTGAAGAAGAGAGGAGTTTGCTCCAGTTTAGATGCTTTCAGAAAGGAGGGACAATTCTAGAGCTGATGTTTCAATAAAGCATAACTATAGGGGGGGAGGGGGAGACTAGAACCAGGATAAAACTGTAATTGTTTAAAAAAAAGTGATACTCATTTTTGCTGAGAGAGAAGTGTTTACTATTTTGTGGCCTCATTTTTGTTTATACAGAATTATAAAGTGCCCTTATTTTGTCTTCTTTCGGAAGAGTGACATTGTCTGATGTTTGTGTCCTATGATATCGTTTATGCCCAATAAGGGAATTAAATGGCCTAGCTCTAAATGCCAAGGGCTGATGTGAACACTACCATTTTTTTTTTAATTCTTAACATGCAATCCTTTCTCCCAAGTAGACTGTAAAAGGCTTGTTACCAGAGATGGTGGCACCTGCTAATCTATCTTCGATGAGGTACTGCACAGGTATTGCCGGAAGTGTTCACTAAATAATTGCTGACTGATTGTTGGTCAGAAGGGCTGATCTGGGACTTTCAGAGACCCTCAACTCATGGCCATTTACTTTATGCTTGATTAATTAATCTGCTGTCTAGTTTCTCCTAAAGACACACTACAAAAAATAGATCTTGCTCAACCTCAGATTAAAAATGAGGATATTGGTTCCAGTCTCACTCAGTTCCTCCATTAAGTATCAAGAACTTGGGGAAGTCAGTTAGCCTTAGTTTCTCCACTTTAAAAAGAATGGGCTTATGGGACTGCGGGCGCAGGGTGCAGCGCAGGCGGCTTGGCCCGTGCCCTCATGGCGGGCCACCGCGTCTCATACGCACCAGCCAACGTGCCTCGCACGAACCGGTCCCAGCCGCGCCTCGCACGCACCGGCCGGACATCTGCCACCACCGCAACTTCATGTCGTCCCCCCCCCCCCGCCTCCGTCTTCCCCCCACCTCGCGTGGTGGGGATGGGTCGGGGCTGGGGGCTGCTTCCAGGGATCATCCGGGGACTGGCAGCGCCATCTGAGGCCTGCCAAGAAGCAGGGTGCAGTGAGAGGTGGGGGGGAAGGAGAGGGTGGTTCGCCACTGTCCCCTTTCATTTAGCCTCCACTCCAAGGAGCCCACACCAGAGGCGAGGAACAGCAAGAAATACTAAAAACACGTGCCTCTAAGGCAGGACTCAAAAAGGGCAAGGCAAGTTCACACAATGAACTTTGAGAACAAACATGAAAGAACTACACCTACTATTCACTGGGTGCTGTGACCAAAAACCCAGCACAGAGATGCTGTCAATAAAGAACTGCACACCCCCTTTGCCAGAAGGAGGACACTTACGAATGGCAGTGGCCCAACAGCAAAGCTCCTAAAAAGGAGACTAGGAGATCTACCATCGAGGAGCAGCTCTACCAAAACATAAGACTGGGGCGTCAGGTCCCCAAAGTCAAATACCTGAAACCCCCAAGAAACAAGAGGCATGGATACAAGCCAAAAGTGCTCAGATTGGCCAATGAAGACAAAAAAAAAAAAAAAAGACTAAAGGGCTAAACATGAAATGAACAAACAATAGAAAGAAAGGAGGCAAAGAGACCAGAGGTGGCGTGGGGGGGTGGAGTAATTCCATGTGGATCAACAATTACGCAATCATATATAGAACAAAATCCAAAAATTAAAAATTAAAATTTTTTTAAAATGGGCTTAGATTCAATATCTAAAGGCCTATTTCGCTATGAAATTTAGGGTGAATATGAATTGTCTCTTGTAACTCTTCTGTTTATATAGAAAGTGCCAAAGAGCACGTGGTCACATATTATAGAAGGGAATCATTACTCAGCAAAGATGCTATAGGTGAGCTGTTTAAAATAAAAATCAACTGAGATGTTAATCATATGCTCTGTTAGTAATAATTCCAAATGAAATAAGAATCAAATATAAACATTCAGAAGACCTCCAAAAATAATATAAAACAATAAAATTTATCACTAAATGAGAATAGATTTGCAAATTTACAATATGCTAAAACCATGAAAAAAACTTAGAATTTCAACATAGAAATGAAAAGCTGTGTACTTAGAAATATTAACAAACTTATAAGGAAAAATAAAATGGAAAACATTTTCAACAATGGGTTAAGATTCTAAATATAATCCCATTCCCATTTTGAGCCTTACCTGTCACCCTCAAATCCTGACTGAATGCAGGGTATGAAATCACTCAGAGAGGAATTGTGTAACTCCATGTAGTTGATTCCTTCCAAAGCTAATTAAATGATTCTCTCTAAAAGTCTGACAGACAATACAACAGCTTCTCTCCAAAAGTTCAAGAACACTATTGTATAGAATGTGTACAGAATTTCAATGTATACATTTTATGGTATGAAAAGGGCTTTCATATTATTATTTTATTTGGCTCTCAGAGCAACACTGGAAGATAGTGAGGTAATCATTACAGATCATCATTATCAAACTAAGACCTAAAAATGATGTTACTTTCTGAACATTATCTCTGGAGACAAATGCTAAAACTACCACTCCAGACCTTAGATTGGGACTCTGCTTTAGTTTTGCTGTCTTTAGAGTGAGGAGTTTGGATTAGAGATTTTCAACATTGTCTTCCAGTTTTAAACCAAAGATTTATAACATCGCACACTAGTTTTGAGGAAAAATAAGTCCAGACCAGGGGAAAAATAAAAACACTGGAATTTTGTTGGGTTGATGAAATCAAAAGATCCTTGTTCTCCTTGATGGGACTTATAGGTACTGTTTTTCCTAAATGTAATACGTAAATATTATCCAAATTTTTTTTTAAATATTCTTAGTGTTAAAAACTTTTTTTAACCTAGAGGGAATTATATTAGCAGGAATAAGTCAGAAGAAAAAGACAGAAACTATATGATCTTTCCTATAGATGGGATGCAAGAGACAGGCAAAAGGTCAGGGAAAAAAATCTTAAAAAAAAAAAACTTAAAGCAGCTCTCCTGTCTACCTCTGATCATGCAGGTGTCTCTCTCTTCCGTTCTCCTTTTTCCAATAAATCTGTTCTTTTAAAATGTAAAACAAATAGATATCTGATAGGTATCTGGTAGGTATCTGATAGATACCTATTTTTTTTTTTTGCATTTTAAAAGAACAGATTCACTAGAAAAAGGAGAAACAAAAGAGAGACACCTGCACGGTCAGAGGTGGTTTGGCAGCACTATTTATAATTGCAAGGACATGGAAGCAACCCAAATGTCTCAAAATAGACAAAAGGATGAAAAAGATGTGGTATATATACACAGTGGGATATTACTCATCAATTAAAAATGACAAATTTCATGATTTTATAACATGGATGTACCTAGAAATCATATTAGCAGAAACAAGTCAGAAGGAGAAAGAATCCAAATGGTTTCACTAATATATGGGGCATAGGAAAAACAAAAGACCAGGAGGAAAAGTCAAAACAAGCTAAAAAACAAACTGAAGTTCACAACCTGAGGGGGGGTGGTGAGGGAGAGAACAATCAAGGAGGGAAGAGCCCCAGGGATTACAAAGATGTGAAGTAATTATCTATATAATAAAGTATTTTATTTTAAAAATTAAAATAAAGATTATTTATTTGACTTTAAAAAGAATGAATAAAATGAAAAAAAAATAAATATTATTTTAAACTGTTGTCATCCAAAAAAATGGCCAAGAAAACCCAAGGTAAGCTGACAGCAGAAAGGGGGCAGGCTATTAGGGAGAGGGTAGGAGGAGGGAGAGATCAGGAAAGGAAGGAGCATGGGAAGATGGAGAAGAAAGCTCGTGGGTGAGAGGGTGGAGGGAGAACCCCAGGGAATGCAATGATATGATATAGATAGACATGTATATGGACATAAATATGTAAACAACAAAATGATTAATAAAAAATTCAATAATAGTAAAAAATAAAATAAAAACAGGAATAAATAAATATGCTATATTTTTTGAATAGACCTTAATTTTGATTATTTAAATTTATTATTTTTTTACCTCTTGTTTTTTTGGTTTTTTGAGACTAGATCTCGCTATTTTTGCCCGTGGAACCTCAGGCTCACATTTCCCGTGGTACCATGGACTCAAGCAATCCCCAGCCTCGGATTCCCAGGTAGCTAGGATTATAGGAGCGCTCCACCAAACCCAGCTATTTTGGGGGACTAGATCTCACTGTGTTGCCCTGGGGAGGACTCGAACCACAATCCCCAGACCCCGCCGCGACTCCATAAGCTGTCACAAGCACACGCCACCGTGCCCAGCAATTTTTTATGATTATTAAACTACCTTGCTTTGCGAAAAAAAAAAAAAAAACTTTTTCTTACAGAATAACTATAAAATAACATTAATTTCTTCATAATTTTCAAAGTTACTCACACTTGAGGTCTTGTTTAAGTGGACCTTAAAATCAATAAAGGGTCTTGTACGGTTGCCACAGAAACATCCCAGGAAGCCTGCCCTTTTGATGTCTGACATGCTTAGCAGATAGGACATGACCTGATCCTTTTAAACTAGTCTCCTTTTTAAATTCATTCTCTGTGGGCTTACAATGAATTTGTCAGGGTTCATTACATACCTTCCAGTTCTTGTCATTTACCACTTTCTTCAATACTCAGTTCTAACTGGATTCATTTTTTTCCCAAGCAGCTTTAACCACAATAAATGGTCCAAATTCATCTCTCTTCTTGGGAGGTTTTATACTCCCGTTCCTCAGTGGTAGTAAACTACGACATTTTTAGGACCCAGTCTATTTGCTTAAGTCATTACCAAAATAGAGGAAATCCTCACAGTTCATATGTCCCAGAGTGCCTCCATATTAGACCTGGACAATTCTGTGGCTGATCCTAATATTAAAAGACAGAAATCCTATATCCCTAAAAGTAATACGGGACCCTAAGACCTCAAAGTACTGGAGGCCATTGTGAGCAATTCCAGAATGCAACCAACCCCTTTGGTCATTCATTGGACAGGACACATGTCAATCCTCAGGAATCAGCAAATGAGCGTAGAGCTCCTGATGAGGTAACTAAGCCCTTTCTTGACGCTTTATCCCACGTTCCTACGTCACTCTCCACGCAGATTCTTTCCAGTCCGCTTGGCGGTCGTTAGCGCGGTAGGTGTAGTTCCCGACCCTTTCTATCGTGGTGCCCTCTCGGACACCACGATAGATGACTGTACCGAGTCGCGGGCTCCTCTGTCACCCTTTGCCCCCTCCCAACCACCTCTCAGCTTTCCCTTTTTCCTTCATTCAGCCTCTCCTCAGCAGCTGCCACCTCACTGGCCGCCATTTTTGGTGTCGTCGCCACAGCCTGAAGTAGTGCCTGGTGCCATGTCTGCCAAAGGGGACGGAGAACTGAGCTCAGATGAACAGGGAAGCCCCATGGGACCGGAGGGAACCTGGGCCAGAGTGGTGGGAGCCGGTGACTGGGTAGTTGGGAACTCTGGGCCGCACGACAGCGGCCTAGTGTTAGCCGCCGGGGAGGCCGCGGTCGGTGGGGAGGCCGCAGTTGGTGGGGAGGCCGAGGATGGTGGGGAGGCCGAGGATGGTGGGGAGGCCGCAGTTGGTGGGGAGGCCGCAGTTGGTGGGGAGGCCGGGCATGGTGCAGAGGCCGCGCATGGTGCGGAGGCCGCAGTTGGTGGGGAGGCCGCGCATGGTGCGGAGGCCGCGCATGGTGCGGAGGCCGCGCATGGTGCGGAGGCCGCGCATGGTGCGGAGGCCGCGCATGGTGGGACCGCCGCGGATGGTGGGACGGCCAGCATGTCGGGGGTGGCCGGTATGGCTGGCGTGCCTATAGTGACCGTTTCCGATACATTTGACGTCTTGGGGGAGCTTGGTGTCCCTGGGGCATTCGCGGTCTGTGGGGCACCAAGGCCCACTGCGGCAGTCGGCGACCTCGGTGCGGCTGGGGTTCCTGGGAAATCTGCCGTCTGTGGGGCAGCTGGGGGCTCCGTGGCGCTCAGTGATCTGGGCGCCAGTGGCAGCTCTCGGGAGCTGGTTGCCTGTGGGGCCGCTGTGGCCACAGAGGCAGCGGGCAGCAGCTCTGATGTGGCAGGCGTGGCGGAAGGCCCTGGGGAGCCCACTGGGGAGCAGGTGATGGCCTTGGTGCCTTCGCCCGGGAGCAGGAGCAGCCAAGACGCTGACCTGAGTCCACCCGAGGAGGAGCTGCAGCTGCAACGAGGCCAGCAATTCCTGGCTAACCCACACCACCAGGAGGTGGGTGGGTTCCGCTTCATGTTAATCGACCTGGTCCATTCCTTGCTGCACCGCATCTACTACAACGACCACATCCTCATCCGCGCCCGCGGTGGCCGCGTGACCCTGCAGGCCCGGGCTCGCCAGCTCGAGGCCTCCAGGCAGCTGCCCCCGCTGCAGGGGGTGGAACAGCACATTGCGGGAGCCTCTGTGGGACCTGGTCCAGCAAGGGTGGCCACTGCAGGGCCCACCGCCCAGGAGCCCACCGCCCAGGAGCCCACAGCCCAGGAGCCCACGGAGGAAGAGGAGCCCGGGGAGCAGGCTTCAGCCCCCGAAGGTAAGAATGGAAGGGGGATAGAGGGGCCTCTGTCTGCACTGACCCAGGGGGGTGGCCATGGGCACTGGCCACCCATAGGAGGGAGGGGGGTGAGGAGTGCAGATCCAGGGCCAGGCCCAAGGTGCCCAAGTCAGAGCCCCATTCCATCGTGACCTCTGCGGGTCTGAGAAATCACGCTCTGCCCTCAGCCAAACTTGGCACCTCAGGTGAGAGATCTAAGATTATTCCGGTAGCTGGTGAGCCCACAGGGGAACCCAGTGGAAGGTCAGTGTTGAGGAGGGGCCTTTTGGGAGGAAACCTAGGGAGCCAGAGGAGAAGCAGAAGCAAATGCCATCCCTTGTGTTTGATGTATGGCTTAAAAAAAGAAATCAAGATTCTTAGAAAGCTGATGCCAAATAGAAACACTTCGTAAAAATTAAATATCCAGGGGAGTGAGGAACAATTGAGCGTCACCATAGAATTTGTCCTTGAAGAAAAAAAAAAATATATATATATATATATATATGTTAGTATTAGACCTAACGATTCCCATCCCTTGTCTTAAGGGCTAGAAGTAGTGGGCAACATAGGGTGGTAGGTTTACTGGAGAGAGAGAAATAATGTCACTCTGGAAAGGATAAAGGAACAGGAATATGAGGCCCATGGAAGTGTAGTGTAGGAAAGTGCTCAGCTATTCTTGTCT
>PVHY01033250.1:0-11289 GCA_004024945.1 Uropsilus gracilis
GACTCTTCCCTGCATTTTTGAGTTCTTCTGTTGTTCCTCTTATGCCTTGCATCTCCTGCAGTTTCTTATTTAGGGTTTCGATTTCGTTTTTCTGTTCATTGATGATATTGTTCATTTTGCTGCATTCTTTTTTATATTTTTCTACTACTTCTCTTAATTCATTGAGAGCTTCCCTTCTTTTGCTTTCCCTTTGTTCCCCCTCTTCCTTGGCCTCTTGAGTGCTTTTATCACATTGATTCTGAATTCTTTGTCTGACATATGGAGCATTTCTTCGATGTCATCCATGTTGTTTTTTTCAAATTGTTTATCCTTAGGTGGTGAGTTATTTTTCTTAGGGCTTGCTTGAGTGTTTGTGTTCTTCCTTTTTCCTGTGTTTTCCTTTTGGATCTGCTCTACGTATTGGGTGACTGCTGCTCTAGTAGTAGGCATGTTGAAGCCTATATAGTTGTATTTAACGTTGCCTATTTGGTTTTGGTAGTGAATATCCTTGTTTTCTGAGTTTGCTTTTGGGGTTTGGGATGGGTGCCGTTAACTCCAGGTGGGTTCCTTCCCCACCCCCTTTAGCAACTCAGTCCGAGCTAAAGTTAGGCTGAATAGCCAGGGTCCATACAGATGCAAATGGCCGGTCTGCCTCCCTCCCAGGCTGTTTCTGTGACAACCGGGAGATGCCACAGGCTGCTCCAGGTAGGGTAGCGTACCTGTCCTGCATGGTCTCCTCCCCCAGGTGCTGGTGGGCTACCTGCTCCTCTCAGCGGGGTCGGAGTCCCCTTTGTAGCTGACTCTTTTGTCCGCGAGAGCCTCAGTCTGCTCTCCGGACTTTGGGATGGGCGCCGTTAACTCCTTTTTCTTTTAAATTTAATGATTAGGCTACAATTAGAAGTTTTTCATTACCTCAGGTATCCATGATGTTAAACAATTGCTTCTAATTGTCTTTGACACTATCTCCATTCCCAGCTCCTCAGTGCAAAAGAGTCTGTGTGCACTGAGTAAGCTCTGAGTCATTGTTGCTGACTGGAAGTCTGTATCCCCTGGAGGTTGATTCATTGAAGGCTAAGGTCCTGTGTGATGGTTATTGGATGTGTGGGGCCTTTGGGAGATGAATAGGTCATGAGGGCACAGTCCTGAAAGTGGGGTCAGTGTCCTTGTAAAAGAGACCCTAGAGAGCACCCTCCATTCCTTCTGCTGTGTGAAAACAGTGAGAAGGCTACCATCCATGCCCAGGAAGTAAGCTCTTTTGGGAAACTGGGTCTTCTAGTGCCTTGATTCTTAATGCATGTTTAGACCATCTGGGCTAGGGCTTTCTGTTATAGCAGTCTGACAAGGCTAAGAAAGTCAGTTAATATTCAGACATCTTTACAAGGGGAACCTTTGCGAGAACTACCAGATTGGCTGAGGAGTGAAAATTTTCTTGAAAGGCACTTTGAAGGAACCCCAGCCCTATTCTTCAATCTAGGGAGCTCCTAGATAGTTAACTTTCACATGATCATTGAGATGTTGTTTTCAAGGCTGTCATAAACTGGGAATAAAGCAAGTCAGAAATGTCATAAGGCTAATATAATTTCATAAATCAATTTTAACTTTTATAAAAAGTTAAAATAAAGAAACTTTTTATTTTAAAAAGTGCCACAAAGCTCTCTGTTCTCCCCCACTCCCCCTTTTTTTTTGAATAGTGGTACATCCCCAGCTTGCTGCATGCTGTTGAATTCTGAAAAATTAATTCAGACTTGTTTTTTCCCTACCAGTTTGCTTATATCTTTTATGGAGGAGAGGAGTTTTAGAGGCTTTTACTCTGTCATTTTCACTGATATCACCTATTTAGTCCTTTGATTCTTTGATCAAAGTAAGATAGATATATTGAAAATTTGCCAGTTCAGGGCTGGTAAAAGAGATTGTGCCCACTACTCATTCCCTAGGAATTGTTCCATATGTTTGCACTGAGATTTTGCCTGTGGTGGCTTTATACCATAGTAATGATGATTATTGGTATAAAAGCAAACAAATAACAAACACGTAAACAACAGCAACCATTGCACAAACTGAGAGGCTCATCTGTTGAATTTTTAAGATGGTGTTGCATAGCTGATGCCACTATGAACTAAGGACTGGAGTCTGTATTAGTCATTTGAGTGGAAATCCCACGTCTGCAGATGGTTTATTTTCTTAATTCTGTGTTTACTTATCAAAGAAGTGATACCATAGACTGCAATACCGGGATTGCTTTAGTATTACATGAGCATAAATCTGTGTGTATCACAGGACAGGGATTTGGTAGTAGGCAGCTCTCATCAATGGAAAGAATCTTAATAATAACTTCTGTTAGAGTGTCTTTATAACCTTACAGGGAATTTGCTGAACATACTTTTCAAGCTAAGTTTAAAGATATGGAGATGCTTGAGTTAAACAAGTTCATCACTCAACGTGTGTATAGATTGTATTGATTTCTGGAAGTTCATGTTGGAGGGGAGCAGTTAAATGGAAAACAATGATTTCCTGAACATGCTGTTGAATTTGGACACAGGTGTGGTGTAGACCAGGTGGGTAGGGGTGACTCCTGAGTGATAATGCAAATGAGTGCAGGCATCCCGGCAAACAGAAGGTGGAGGAGGGAGGGATTTCAGTTGGTTATGTGCAAAGAGGAAGAAGGCAGCTAGGGGATAGATGAGTTGAGGACAGGGAAAAGAGAAGAGTGAGGAGGGTGAGAAAAAGTGTCCTATTTGGAGGACAGAAGGGAGAACAGAAAACTAAGGAAGTAAGAGGACGTGTTGGCTCATAATGAAATTTGGAACCCAGATAAGGAGTGGGGCTTCAGGATTTCTGGTGAAAGGGTAAAGGTAAAATTGCTTGTATCTTTGGCATCAGGTTTGAATGTAATTTTGTTTCTCTCCTCCCAATTTAAATTGAACTTTTTCTCTCCCTTTAGAAATGGCAGAGTCACCATAGCAAAATGATTGTAAACATATGGTGTGCGTTAATGTGATCATTCGCCTCCTCATTATGAATTAAGTATGACCATTAACATCTAATTGCCTAATTTCCCAATAACCATTGAAAAATTAGAGCTGCATCATTGCCACCCTACTACTCACCGTGATAATTTTGTTGTTTCTAAAAACATTTAATCTTTGCAAAATGATTTAAGTTATTTGCTTTTTGTGTTATTTTGACTTCTGGCCCATCTTCATATAATTTATTTGTGAGTTGCATGTCTATAAAATGAAAAAACACAGTTAACAGTCTTTTTATGTAAAAAATTACACTTATATCTGACTTTTAGGGTTTTTTTCCTTTATGAGATTAATGTCTATTTGCTTTTTGTAGGACCAGATCCATATCAAGTCATTTAAAAAATTATCATCTACATGTATATGTTAAAGTAGCCAAGTCTTTTCAAGATTTGTATAAATTGCTTCCATAAATCATCAGGAATAAATTCCATGTGCATAGACAAAGTTTTTTATTCAGTAAGAAAAATGTGTAGAAATAGCATCAGTCCCACCTCAGGCTTTGTTCAGAAGGCATCTGCACAGGGCCAGCCAGACTATTCAACCCCAGAAGGAACCAGCTCATGAAGACACCTACTTGGCGTATCTGTCATTGGGGATCTTTGGTTCACTCTGAGTACCTGAAATTCGTTGGTCTAATTCGTTGGTCTTCCTTTCCCCAAGTGCTCCTTTACATGAGAAAATAGAAATGAAACATTTTACCTAAGATCTCAAGATACAACTTCTATCGAAGCCAACTCTCTAGTAATAAACATCTTCCATTTCCTAATCTCTAGTGTCCTCTCTAACCTCTTAAGGATTTCTGACCACTCCTTCACCTGCTATTGTTTCTTTTCCACTAACTTCTGAGTATCTCAATAGTGGGAATCCCATCACCCCACATTCTGTAGAGCCTGTGGTTTCTTTTCCTTTCCTTTTCTCTAAGCTCTTGTTGCATGTTTACTAGCTTGTGCATGAAATTGAGCCACTTGTCAATACCCAGATCCAAAGGAATAGCTATAAGATCCTGTTATTTTAATTTTTTAAACTTATTTTTAGCTTAATTAATTTTAAAATCAAGGTCACATTGGTTCACAACAGGGTACATGATTTAGAGGCATAGGTGATAGACTTCTTTTAGAAGTAACATTTGTAATTATGTTCAGAATGCACCCCCAACTTCAAAAGGATGCACATGATAATATTGACCTCCAAATAGATGTCAGCCAAGACCTGGCTTTCGAGGTAGATTTCATTCACAGCAAGGTTTTTGGAAGGGAATATATGCTTAATATTTTCATAATTGATATGAGTATTATAAATAACTTGATTCATTATCTTGGAGACCTTCAAGCAGAAGAATAATTTTTGCAGATGATAGTATCTGCAATGAAGATATCCTCAATCTGCTAGCTGATTGAGGCTCTGTTACAGATGGGGTGGGGAAGGGTGAATGTGAAGCCAATTTAGTGGTAACCTTGATTGATTAAGTAGCCTTGATTGATTTGTCGTTCTACTTGCAGGTTCTTTGTTTATAGGTGTGGAGGATATCTGGTGGTTTAGAAGATTTTTGTGAGGATATGTATAATATGGAATGGATAGACTAATACTTACTCGGAGAAGGAATTTTGATTTTAATCGAATTGAACAGGTCGCTGTTTCATTTTCCCTCTATTTTTGCCTGGTAGGTTGCAGAATGTGGGAGGGAGGTGGAAAAATTTCTGAGATCAAACACAATTTCTAGGTAGCTGTTTCCTGTGAATTTACTGTTAATCCTCTTACTCGTAATCTCTTCAATTGAATATATAGCACCATTCTCCTGGTTGAGAATGCCAAATATTATTTCAAAGTGATTAAAAACCTGGTGATTAAAAAAAACTTTTCAATAATGTTCTCATTTTATGGCTATTTCCCTGGATGATTTTCTAAAGATGAAGAAGCAATAATAATGTCTGGGCACTTAATATTAAGTATTTAGAGACTTTAATAATTTGAGATTAATATTTATAAAATTATTATTGGTAACAACTAGCATTTAATGAAAATACCTCATTACATTTGTATTATTAGGTTGATTGATATATAGTAAAATATAAATGATGTATTTTTCCATTGATCCTTGACAAGTTTTTATATGGAAACATGACTGATGGGATGGATATTTGTAGACTTTGGAATTGTTCCAGAGTGAGATTTAATAGAAGCTTTGGGACGTTTTAGCAGTGAGATCTTCAGAAAGTTAATTGTATTCTGAAACTCATTCCTTATCTAGTAAATGACAATAGTAATTCCTGTCTTGCTGATTTTTTAAAAGTATTAATGTTATGTTGTATAAGAGCCTAGCATAATGGTTTGAGTGTAATGATAATAATTGTAATACAATTATCACTATAAGAAGAAACTACAATATGAAACAAGTATATTAACCTTTTACTAAATATGTACTCCATTTTCAAAATATTTTATTTGCCATATCTCAGTGAAAACCAAGATATTTAAATAAGAGTTGCTCTGTATTTGGGAATTAAGATAAGGGAAGAGATGAAGTTCAATTCAAACAGAAGCCCTAATGAGTGTTTCTCAAAACCTTTGTGAAAATCTCACAGTTAATAAGGTGGCTTAATTCATTGCTAGAGGCTTCAATGCATATTTCATTCATCTTAAGTGCTTCTTTTCTTAGAGCCAGAATGAAAATACAATAATTGCGTAGTCCATGGTTAGCCAGCTGCTTAGTGATTCTGTCTTACTGAGGATTTTCTGCTTTACCTTTTTGCCAGCTGCAGATAGCAAATAGACTATTAGTTGAGGATAAACAATGCATTTTGTTTGGATGCAATTGCTGCCCCTTCATGGCAGCAGCGCTGGCTACCGGTGTATTCACACAAACTGAGGATGAGCAAAAGTCACATCTACAACACACAGGGTTAGCCCTGTGCATAAGATGCACCAGTTTCACTATATTGATTTTGTAACTGTTTCTTCTCTTGCTTTGAGCCTAAAGCCTTTGATGAGGAGGACCAATGGATGTTTTATCAGAAATCTTTGCCTCTGTGCTTGGCTTCTCATCCTCACAGTGAAATGCCTATAATGCCTATAAATAGTCTCAGTCCTCGGACTTCACATTCACCCTTCCCCACCCCATCCGTAACAGAGCCACTGCAAATGTGAGGCAGAGGAATAGTCCAGAAAAAGATTAAATCTTTATTGCATCATGTAGTTGAAAGTGAGCAGGTGTCACAGATTTCTATAAGGAAAGGTCTCAGGCACCCAAGGTGCATGCTCAGTCCTTGTGACTAGGAGATTGTCATCATGTTTGATATTGTGAGTAAGGACACGTTGACAATGGATGCTGGGGAAAAAGACTTGCATTAGTTTGCCTTCCTGCTTCTCCAATTTTTTAAAATGTATTTTTAATATTACTAAACTTTTTTTCTTATATCATTGCAGTTCCTGTTGTTCTCCCTCCACTGTATCTCCTGTGAACTGTCTCCATATACCCTGTGTTCATTCCTCTCCTATTTTGCTCCCCCTCTTCCCCTTCCCTTGATAGATGCTTCAGTTCTATGATCAGTTGGGTAGTTTGGACTTTCTTGACCTTTTGTTTGGTTTGTCTGTATTTCACATATAAGTGAGGCCATTCAGTGTTTATCTTTTTCCCTCTGATTAATTTCAGAGAAGACTTTCATGGTGTGAATGCAGTTAAACAATACATAATATGGTTGTCTCACCATTCATTGCATGTGGCAAGTGGCTGCAGGGCCATCGAACTGCACCTTCATCAGACACTAGCCCCTTCCTAAAATCCCTTTGCTAGATAACAACCCTCAGGGTAATGAGATGTGAATTTCAGAAACTCCTTTCTTCCTAGGTCTTCCCCCTAGGTGCCCATTGGATAAGAATCTCACCAAAATCCCACTTATTTTGGTTTGAATTGACCAATTTTTACCTTAGTCTAGGAACCCCAAAGCACTCTACCTGCAGACCCTAATAAGGCTCTGTGCTCCTGGTCCTAGCTAGCTCTCTGCCTACACCTTGCCCTGACCTGCTGTATCTCTTCCAGGAGGGGTCCTGTACCTCCTCCTCCAGGACCTGGGAGTAAAAAGCTTCTCCATTTCATTTGTTCATCCTTTGACATATCAGTTCTCTACTTAACAAATACTCATTTGATAAAGTTAGGGAACCGGGGAACCTACATGTCTGCAACAATTATCCAATAATTCCAAGGCCTGAGAGAACCCGGCCAAAGAGGTGTTTAAGATTGTATTCCTGTACCAGAGGGCCTCATAACCCAAACTGTCATCCCCAGGTAGTAGAGCCCTAACTCTTAAGTGGCAATATTTTCTGATTCTCTTCAAGTCTTCCTACCATCTCCATGATATGGGCGAATGGTGCAGGGGAAAATTGAATAGGGGACAAAATGCCCTAGTGGGCAGGGTCTGAGAGAACCGGGAGAGAAAATGAGGAGTCAAAAGGGTGCATAAAAAGGAGGAGCGAGGAGAGAGAAAAGAGAGATAAGAGAAGAAAAGAAACTAGAAGAAGAGAAGAGAAAAGAAAACAAAGAGAAGAGAGAAGAGGAGAAGAGAAGAGAAGAGAAGAGAAGAGAAGAGAAGAGAAGAGAAGAGAAGAGAAGAGAAGAGAAGAGAAGAGAAGAGAAGAGAAGAGAAGAGAAGAGAGCACGGGCTTTGGATGCGAACTTTTGGGAAGGAAAGAGAGGAGGCAAGCTTGGAAGGCTGGGAGCTTTTGGCGCCCATTCAATTTTCCCTTGCGTCTTACCCATCACCCACATTGGCTGCTCGCTTTCCTAAGAAGTCATGCACGTGCCCCTCCCATTCCCACCTCAGAAACACACATGCCTCAAATAGGGAAGTTTTCACCTGGCTCACAGTTAACGAAACCTTTGGTGTTTCTGTTTGTTGATTGGATTTGAGTTTTGTTGTGAAGTTCAGATTTTGAAACACTTGTCTTTTCCTTCTGGGTGTTTTTTCCATATCATATTTGTAAACTGGAGCTTCATGCTAAACAGAGAAGATTTCTGAAGCCTTCTTGAAAGACATGGGATTCAGGAAAGCCTTTCTCTTTTCCCTTTTCCTGAAAATTCCCATAAATCACTTATGATGTGCATTAAGTGAGCACGAGTCCCCTCAGCGAGACCAGCAGAGTCAGCTAGCTTTCCCTGCAGCTTTGTTTTGATCATTTTGTCTATCGTGGGTCAGATGACGTTTTGGCTTGCACTTTGGCATCATGCTACGTGAACAACATATATATGTAACTCTGGAATCATGGTTAGCCAACTGAGAGAGTCACAGTATTGGAGGCAGATGGTTGATTGAGGAAACAGCAGATTTTGTTGCTGGGGTCATACTTGCATCGTGGCATATGTTCATCGAGAGGAAGGGAGAGAAAATTGCCAGCATTTGCTCCTTGTTCTCTTCTTTTCCTCAATTAACTACGCTCCCATTTGTGTAAGTCCTGTGTACAAATGGTAACATCGCACTCTTCTTTGCATAGCTCAGGCCGTACCGTCAGCATCTCAGTCACCATCCAGGAACCACTGGTGATAATAATGACACACTTTACCGAGTCTCCCTCATTGAGCAAGGTGCTGTGTGTAGTGTCCTTTTTTGTCATCCCATTTCATCTGCAAACTCACTTTAAGTTTTGAACTGTTAGTTTCATTTCCCAGATATAGGTGTATGAATTTTAAAGAATTTTTCAGTCTTAATAAAAAAAGGCACCTTCTAAACCAGACATTAGTCCCTGTTTCACCCCACTGTGTGTATTTATGTGTGGTTTAAATGCCAACCCCCTCACAGAATGTGAGGTTTAAAGAATTTAGGAATTGAGGAGATAATATTAGTTTACAGTGAAATGACTGAAGATCCAAGTATCAACTAGACAGGTAGAAAGTTACCTTGACATTTTGAGCCACATGGCTTCTTGCTCTTAGTCAGAGTAATTGTTTCTGTTGTTTGTATTTTCTCTAATACCTGCTTTCTCCAGAGATAGGGCTTTGGTAATACTATATGTGGCAAGGTATTGTGACACTGTTTTCTTTAGGCAGCTGTTTGATTTCTGAATATTTTTTGTAATTAAGTATTCTGTATTTGCAATCTTCAAGAGTGTCTTGAAAATTTAATGTTTTCTAGTAAATGCAGTTTACCTTGCCAAAAGACTTTATTACTCTGTTAGGGTTTGTGTTAGTTGCTCTTGATAATAATGTTAAGGTATTTCCATTAGCAAAAACCTAGAATTAAGCTGTCTGGAGGGGTGGAGTACTTTGTGTTTATCTATTTCTCAGTCAGAGACTTACCAGACAATTCATATAATTTCCATTTACAGTGTAAATGCCATTTACTCTGCTTTAATTTTAGAAAACTTTAGTTCTTATTTTAATATTTCCTTTGATATCTTGTATTATATGGTTTCAGATTTTCTTTGTATTGTATACCCATTTATAATAATATAAGGCTTAGGAAATATATTTTTAATATTTCATCATTAACTATTGTAATGTTAAATTATGATTATACATACCTTTATACTACCTGTAACTCTATATCTTTATTTATCAATGTTTTAACTTTAAATGGAAAGCATTTGTATGGCAGGAATTACCTACTGGCCTACAGTTTGTCAGCTCTGTAGGTGACAAGCAGGTCTGGGCTAACAATCAACTTTTTATTGGAATAGAGTTTATTTTCACAACGATCTCTTAACATACACTTTTTTAAATTTCCTGACTATTTTGATCTCAAGTAAACATCTTTTAATTGAATTTATTTTCAAATTATAGACATTTTTATAAACATGGTTCATGAACATCCTCTAAGCTAACAACTGAATTTTATCATTAAAATCTTGATGATTATCCAGTTTAGTGACTAACTTACACTGATTTCTTAAGTTCTTAAAAATGCAAGTTCACCTTTTTTTTTTTTTTTGAGACTAGGTCTTGCTATTTTTGCCTGTGGAACTGCAGGCTCTCATTGCTCGGGATACCACAGACTCAAGAAATCCCCAGCCTCAGCTTCCCAGGTAGCTGGGATTACAGGCACGCGCCACCACACCCAGCTATTTTTTTGGAACTAGGTCTCACTACAGGCCCCACATGGGACTCAAACCGCAATCCCTAGCCCTGGCCGCTTCATAGGCTGAAGCTTACAGGCACGAGCCACCGTGCCTGGCCTGCAAGTTCACCTTTAAAAAATAACCATCTAGGGGGCCAATTAGCACCCTACAGCAATAGTATATTGAATATCATGAGAATGTGCCAGGAAGACATTTGGGAAAAAATAATAGCACATCAACTTTGCAGACATGGTGTATATATTACAGCAAACTTCATGAATTTGGGTATAGGAAATTGTGGTGATTAATTCAAAAGTACATATGTATATATGCATATATACTGCACATGCATGCACACAGGGAAGCTATATATGTAAATATGAGCAAGAGTATATGATTATAATCATAAATGGTTGCTCAAAAAACTAGTGTTTGATCATAAAAGGACAACCTGCTCAAGAAGGTGACTCTCAACCAAAGTTAAAGTTCCTGAATCTTGAACAATTTTGATACCATAAGATCTTGAGAGGAAGATTCTTTCCCACTTTCCAGATGCAATTATGCCAGTCACTTTACCAGGAATAGTGACCAAGTGTAGAGTGTAACTCTCTCTATAACATAGATGGTTCATATGTGTATATGCGTGCATGATCTTTGTATTTTAATTAAAAACCGTAATCGCGGATGATATGATTCTCTATGTAGAGAACCCAGAAAAATCAACAGAAAAACTGATTGAAATAATAAACCAATTTGGTAAGGTAGCTGGATACAAAATCAATACGCAAAAATCAACAGCATTCATATATGCAAAGAATCAGTGAGAAGAAGAAGAAATTAGAAAAAACACCCCATTTACCATTGCACCAAAGAAAATCAAATACTTGGGAATTAACCTAGCAAAAGACGTAAAAGACCTATACAAAGAAAACTATAAAACATTCTTAAAAGAAATAGAAGATGATGTAAAAAAATGGAAAGACATTCCCTGCACATGGATCGGAAAAATCAACATCATCAAAATGGCTATACTACCAAAGGCCATCTATAGATTCAATGCAATTCCAATAAAGATCCCAAGGATATATTTTAAAGAGATAGAACAAAAATTATTGAAATTCATATGGAACAACAAAAGACCCCGAATAGCTAAAACCCTATTGACAAACAGAAGAGAGAACGGAGGTATAACTATTCCAGACTTCAAACTGTACTACAAAGCCATAATACTTAAAACAGC
>PVHY01033251.1:0-11277 GCA_004024945.1 Uropsilus gracilis
AAGGAAGGAAGGGAGGGAGGGAGGGAGGGAGGGAGAGAAGGAGCCGCTGCAGCTTTGAGGGAGGTGGGTGGGTCCAGCGGGGCCAGGCCAGTGGACCCTGGGTGGGGAAGCTGGCACCTGGAAGACTGGCCGGATGCAAGGAGGCAAACCTGGACTGGGACCGGGAAGGGCAGAGTCCAGGGAAGGAGGCTCCAGCCCTGGCCCTGGGGAGAGGCAAGGCGGATTGCCCTGGTCTGGACACAGTGTGTGAGGAGCTGGTGTCTCCACAGGCAAACTGGATTCACAGGCCATGAGGGGGAAGGGCACCCCACTCAGCCTCCACTAGCTCAGCCTCCACCAGCTCAGCCTCGACCCATCCTCTGCAGGGAGGCAGGGGGGTTCACGCCAAGGGCGTCTAGCCTGTGCGTCTTCTGGGGACTCCCTGGAAGAGATGCTGCAGGTCAGGGCCCTCTGCTTCCCCAGCATCGTGCTCCCCACAAGGTGCCCCAATTCTGGGAGCACTTGTGTCTGAGTTAGGAGCTCTCTCTTCACTCTACCCAGGACACGGCACATCACATGAGACTTGGGTTCTTTTTTTTTTTGAGACTAGGTCTTGCTATGTTGCCCGGGGAACCATGGACTCAAGCAATCCCCAGCCTCAGCCTCCCAGGTAGTTGGGATTGCAGGCGCCCGCTACTGCACCTGGCTGCCTTTTCGAGACCAGGTCTCGCTCTGTTGCCCGGGGTTGTCTCGAACCCACGAACTCAAGCGATCCCTGGCCTCTTGCCTCCCAGCGTTCGGGTTATAGGCGCGCGCCACCACACCTGACTTTGAGACTTGGGTTCTTGAACAAGGCCAGAGATGCCAGCAGCCGCAAGCAAGACGCCTTGCAAAAGCATGCAGGGTGGTTCCATTGCACCTTCAGAGCCCCGAGCACAGAGCCAGCATCTGTCTTTCAGGGAATCATCAGAGGAGTCACCAGAGGAAGTGCAGACGAGATGCCCTCGGCGTGAACCTCCCTGCCTCCCTGCAGAGGATGGATCCAGGCTGAGCTGGTCGAGGCTGAGCTGGGTGCCCTTCCCCTTCATACCCAGCGAGCCCCACTTCATCTGGAAATTAATCATGTCAGAGAACAGAAATGAAGCCATGGTAAATGGAAGTAGAAATCGGGGCATGTGCAGACTGGGGGGGGGGGACTTTTGCTTTCTGGGAACAGCAGGAAGTAGCATCAAGATGGCTAACTCGGAAGGAAGGCAAGTGTGGAAGGAGTCAGGCCCTGTTTCCCACGCTGCCCCCGGGGAGCGTCAGACATGCCTGTTGCCACCGTCTGGGACAATGAAATGACTTCTTGGGATATCAAGCCACTTCCTGCTCCTGAATGCAATTTGTCCGCATAACAAGGAGCTTACTACACAGAAGCAGAAAGTATGGCAAGAGCCCTTCACCCTTTTTTTTAATGATCGAAAACATGCCGAGAATCTGATGGCCCATGTTTAGACAAAACGACATCTGAACGCTTTTAAAGAACAATAGCAGCATAAAAACACATTCAGCTCTGTTCCCATTTACAGGGTTCCTGGCAGCTGGGCAGGGAACTGTGACGTTCTTGTTTTTATTCTCCTAACTTCCTTTTTTCGGTTTGTTTAATTTATTTTTATATTTTTAATTGTTTGCATGTAGATGGGTGTGTGTATATAGATATATTTCTTACATTATTGTGTTGTCTACTCTGAGGTTCTCCCACCACCTTGTCACCTGTGAACCATCACCTTCTCTCTTGTGCCCATCCCCCTGCCCCGGTTTCACCCCCCTTCCCCTTCCCTTTCTCTAGGCTTCGGTTCTGATGACAGTTAGTTTTAATTTTCCCTTGTCCTTTTGTTTGTTTCCCTTATATTCCACCTATAGATGAGACCATCCAGCATTTCTCTTTCTCCTTCTGGTTTATTTCCACTAGCGTGGTTCCTTCTAGCACCATCCATGTCATCACACATGCATCAAATTTGTCCTTTTTGATGCCTGAGTAATATTCCACAGTGCACATAGACCACAGCTTTCGGATCCATGCACCTGTTTTGGGGCTTTTGGGTTGTTTCCATATCCTGGCTATAGTAAACCGTGCTGTCCCTGTGACTAGTTCTGGCGAATGAAATGTGAGTAGAGAGGTCTGCATTACTCTGAGCTGAGGCCTCGTATCCCTGTGTGAGTCCCCAGCTTCCCTCCTCTTCTGCAGGCTTTGCAGAGGCCTGTGCCAAGATGATGGGGCCCCAGGAGAAACCAGTCAGAATCGCCACTTACTCCCTGGCTGTTGGAGCAGCTCCTGGTGTGCAGTGGACTGAGAATTATCCTGTAATGCGTGGTGTTAAGCCACTGAGATACAGACTATCACTGAGCATAGCCTTGTTAACCCTGATTCATAGACTCTTTTCCTTGTCTCTTCATTGTCCTGTACAGCAAGTCCTTCAATAATTCATTTTATTAGAAGTCATTTCATTCTAGGATTAAACAATACCAGCTGACATGGGATAAAACCGCATGATTTGTGAATTGCTTTCATTAGCCACGGCTTTGTTTACAGGGACAGTTTCCAGGAACCTACTAGAAGTCAAGGAAGCTCTTATTGACCAGGCAGCTGACTGATGCTACCCTCTTCCAGGCAGAGGATCAGCAGGTGTTTTACAAGTCATTTCCCCCACACCCTTGTTATGCATCTTTTCCTCTGGAGTCAAGAGCTACGTTCACACGATGACATACGTCTGCATATGTGTGTTGACAGAACTGTTCTTCCATCTGCTCTTCCTCCTCCTTTTTGAGGAAAAGTTTAAAGAACATAATAGGCCAAAATTAAATAACAAACACCCCAACGCCCAGCTCCCAGGATTCACATGGTTAGAATTTTGTCATGCTTGCTTGCAATTTTCTATTTATAATGAATGAAATATTACACTCCCATCACCCTCTTCAGCCAAGAGTCCACTTTACACACGTATGCCCATTCTCGGTGCCCTGGGGAAACTGCTGGTAGGGATGTGGGGTCTGCCCATCACACCCTTTTTGTGCTTTTGCACACACAGAGAATTGCATGTTCTTTACCGATGGATGTTACAGTCTAAATGGTTTTTGTTTCCACAAAATTCCTCTGCTGAAACTTACTGACTGAGGTGATCGTGTTAGGAGGTGGGTTACTGAGATATGACCAGTCACATTACCAGGTCCCTCCCAGACTGCATTGGTGTCCTTCCAAAGGACACCCTGCAAAGCCCCTCTCAGCTCCATTTCCTGAGGGCGCAGTGAGAAGACAGTTCTGTGGCATATCCACTGGGGACTCCGTCTTGGCTGTTTAGAAGCCATCACTTTAAGATGTTTTTAGTTATGGGGTGGGGGAAGGAGGAGGATTAAATTACTTGTTTTGTTTTGTTTCAGTTTTTGCTGGTATGTACCATTCTTTCACAACCTCTTTGTGCTCCTGCAGGAGTTTCTCCAGGGAATGTAACAAAAAGTAGCTATGATCACAGCTAACATGGATTTTAGGTTCCACTTTATATTCATTGAGAGGGTTTTTGAAGAAAGGAAACTGTTTCTGCTGAGGGCAGCTATTTCCAGAACTCACATCTTTGCCCCTGTGACCTAGCCCAGAAATGCTTTACAATTCACCTGTAGGGAATCTTTTAAGATAATTGTCCTTATTATCAATGACTGTTTTGCAAATGATGAAGCTTTAATGCTTCCAAAAGACAGATTCATTATAAAAAGCAAAGCACAAAGTAAAGCATGAAAAGTAAGGCACGAAGAACAGTAGACATTCAGCCACCCAGGGAAGATCTCCATTAGCATTTTGATAAACATTCTTTCAAGCATTTCTGAAGGAAAGGAGTTTATGTGCAAAGTTACATCAGTGGTGACAGGTTAGGCTGGCTTGTCGCCTGCGTCTTCACTCCTCAGTATACTACCAACACCAGAGGTCGTCTTTCCCAATGCACAAGCCCTCTCCGGCTGCCAGGGCGCAGATGGGTCACAACAGCAGCAGTGACCAGGGGCATCAGAACCCAGGAGTCTCTCACTCCAGGTTCTTTTCTTCACCAGCTCCCTCCCCACAAAGCTGTCCCCTCCCCCAATTCTCTGAGGGGTGCAGAGGGTGAAGGAATTTGGAGAAATAGATTTTTTTTTTGAGAGGCGGTCTCACTACTTTTGCCCAGTTCGCGCAGGCTCATGTTACCCAGGGTACCCCAGACTCAAGCGATCCCCAGCCTCAGCCTCCCAGGTAGCTGGGAGAACAGGTGCGCGCCACCACACCCAACTATTTTTTGGGAACTAGGTTTCCCTACATTGCCCGGAGAGGGACTCGAGCTTTGATCCCCAGTCCCAGCTGTGCTCCATAGGCTGGTGATTACAGGCATGCGCCACTTGAAGAAATAGAAGATGTGATGCCCAGAACTCACTGCGACCTGGGTGAGGTTAATGGGTGAGATATTTAAAAAGGAAAGAAATACCTGCTGAGGGCACCTTTCCCTTACCCCCCGCCCCCCACCCCCACCCCGAGAGACAGCAGTGTCTCCCAAAGGTCCTGTGAGGGCGCTTCTCTGGAAACATCTGGAAGGTGAAGGGCCACACCTCAGTGGGGGAGACCTGCCAGGTGCTGAGAGCAGCTCTGACTCCCCCATTGTTTGGGGAGGGGGGGGAGAGGGAACTCCAGAAAGACTTGATGGCTGTAGACACACCACCACAACACCATGGTCAGTGGGGAGGTGGCCTTTGAATCCCTGGGGATGTCCAAATGTCAGCTGTGGCTTTACTAGCCCATGGAGCAAGGTTCGAGGGGGCTCGCCTGGACCCACAAAACAGTCAACTGTCCCTATATTGTTTAGCATAAATGAGGATCCCTTGTGGGCCCCAGGGTGGGAGGAGGGAGCCGCTAACTGGAGTCCACATCTTACTGTGAAGAAATAAAGAAAGCTGACCTCTCTTTACCTGGATGCTGTGGTTGCAATGGGGGGGGAGGGGGCTCAGGGATCAGGGAGCCTCAGGTTTGCTGCGATGTTCTGCTGCTGCCTAGAAACCCTCAACAGTTTTTGAGCAAGGAATCCCATACTTTCTTGTTGCGGCATATGCGGATTATGCAGCTTGTCCAGGAGAAACACATGCCTGCTTATCCCTGCATGGCAGAGAGGTCCAGAGCCTTGATTTTCTTTTTCTTTTTCTTTTTTTTTTTTTTTGGAAACTGGGTCTTGCTGTTTTTGCCCATGGAACCGCAGGCTTTTGTTGCCCAGGGTACCACAGACTCAAGCAATCCCCAGCCTCAGCTTCCCAGGTAGCTGGGATGACAGGCATGCGCCACCACACCCAGCTATTTTTTGGAACTAGGTCTCACTACGGGCCCCAGGCGGGACTCGAACCGCGATCCCTAGCCCCTGCCGCTTCATAGGCTGAAGCTTACAAGCACGAGCCACCGTGCCCGGCCTTTCTTTTTTTGAATTTTAATGGATTTAGTTAATTAATTAATGTGAGACTAGGTCTTACTATATCTTTGCCTGTGGAACCACAGGTTCAAGTTGCGCAGGGTACCTCAGACTCAAGTGATCCCCAGCCTCAGCTTCCCAGGTAGCTGGGATTACAGGTGCGTGCCACCATGCTCAGTTATTTTTGGGGACTAGGTCTTGCTACATGCCCCTGGCAGGACTTGAACCACGATCCCCGGTCCCAGCCACGCTCTATAGGCTGGCGCTTACAGGCATGTGCCACCTTGCGGGGCTTTATTTATTTTTTTTTCAAATAATGGGTTTTTTTTTAAATTAATGGATTGCAAACCAGGCACGGTGGCTCACACCTGTAGTCCAAGCTCTGGGAGGCAAGAGGCCTGGAATCGCTTGAGTTCGTGGGTTCGAGACTACCCTGGGCAACATAGCCAGACCTGGTCTCAAAAAAATACATAAATAAATAAATAAACAAATAGAATGGATTGTATACACACACATTTTTACGTCATTGTCTACCCCAAGGTTCTCCTACCATCTTGTCACCCATGAACCATCATCTCAATCTCTCTTGTGCCCATCTCTCTTGTGCCCTGATTTCAACCCCCTCCCCCGCCTTACTCTATGCTTCAGTTCTGCTGAGTTTTAAATTTTTCTTGTCCTTTTGCTTGCTTGTTTTCCCTCTATCCCTCATATAAATCAGACCGTATTTCCTTTTCTTTCTGGCCTATTTCTGCTAACATATTTACTCAAAGGACACAAAAACACTCATTCCAAAGGACACCTGTACCCGGATGTTTATGGCAACACTATTCACAACATCCAGGATATGGAAACAACCCAAATGCCCCAACGCAGACGAATGGGTCAGAAAACGGTGGTCTAGGTACATGATGGAATATTACTCGGTCATCAAAAAGACAAGCATGTCATTCGCAGCAACATGATGGAGCTAGAAGCAATCAAGCTCTGTGTCCTTAAGGGCTGTTTGTGTCAGGGATGGTTCCAAGCCCCTCTTGCGGTGATGCTGTTTGACTCTCAGAACTGCCCCTGTCGACGGACTGGGGGGAAAGAGGGGCCCTAAGGATGCAGAGAAATCCACGCAATCTGGCACTCATGGGTGCCAGAACCCGCCACCAGGGACCCTACAGGAGTGTTCTATGAGCCCTTCCCAGCTGCAGCCAAGGCTGCTCACAACCAGGACACTAGAGCAAAGGGACGGCTGCCTCGCATGTATGGGTGTTTGGGTATTGGGGGGCTAGGGAGCAGCAGCCTCAGAAGAGAGACAGAGATGACGCCTCAGATGCCTCCCACAGCAGTGGGAAAGCATCACCCCCAGCCTCCTGGTAACAGCAGGTTCCCATGGGACACCCTCTGGCTGGGGTGTCTGGGGTCCCAGCCAGGCCAGGGACCAGGTCAGTGGTCAGGAACACCCCCCAGCACTACCAGGCCAGGCTGGGTCACTCAGCTTGTCTGCCGGCCCTGTCCCACAGGGCGCAGGAGAGCCTCGCTGGAGAGGGGCCATCCACAGGCCACTGGCCGCCAGCAGCAGGGGAAGCCAGGAGGAGCGCTTGGCCTGCCTGTGCCTGGGAGGCCGAGAAGGCCGCCTCCCCCGGTGGCCAGAGCAGCGGCCCAGCTGGACAGGAGAGCGGGCCCCAAACACGAGCAGAGCCCGTGGGGACCTTGTGAAACGCGGCGGAAACAGCCGGACAGTGGCCATTTCCTGGGGCTGCATCCAAGGCAGCTGGCAGCAGCGTGGGCAGCCGACGACGTGGGCAGGGGAGCTGTGGGCACTGGCTCAGGGAGGGCAGACGCACAGGCCGGGTGAGGGCAGGGCGCCGCACTGGGGAGGACAGGCTTGCCGGACCTGCAATCTTCCCAGCCAGGCCCGTGGCCCGTGGGTGCCAGCCTGGCTGCCCTGAGGGGCGCGGCGCAGGCGGGCACAGGGCCGAGGCGGGTGTGCCGAGCCTGGGGCTGGGGCAGCAGGTGGCAGGTGGGCGGCAGGTGGGCAGCGAGCTGGTCCTTCCAGGACAGGCTGCGGGGAGAGCAGCCCCGAGAGGAAGGGGAGGCATGGGGCCCCTGCTGCCCTGGGGGCTCGAGAGCAAAGGCTTGGGCAGTGCCCGGCCAGGGGTTAAGTCTGCCTAGACAGATCTGCCTGGCACAGAAGATGCTTGTAGGTGAGTCTTACATCATCTCCAGACGCGCCATTAGCCAGATGCTACGTCATCTCCAGGCGCGCCATTAGCCCGATGTTACATCATCTCCAGACGCACATTAGCCAGATGTTACGTCATCTCCAGACGCACATTAGCCCAATGTTACGTCACCTCCAGATGCACATTAGCCCGATGTTATGTCATCTCCAGACGCACATTAGCCAGATGTTACATCATCTCCAGCGCACCATTAGCCAGATGTTACGTCATCTCCAGACGTGCCATTAGCCAGATGTTACGTCATCTCCAGACGCGCCATTAGCCAGATGTTACGTCATCTCCAGACGCGCCATTAGCCAGATGTTACATCATCTCTGACTCACCATTAGCCAGATGTTGACTGTGAGGCATCGGGGTGAAGGGGGCTCCCATTATTTCTGGCTGCTCTGACAAGCTGCCGAATGTTCGCCTGGTGAGTGCAGAGGAAAAGGCAGAACGGCCTTGACAGTCCTGAGGTAATCTTGGTGGAGCACTTTGGCCAAGCTTGAGCGGCCTCAGGCTGCACTTGCTCTAGCTGGTCTCCTGGTACAGACAGGCTTGCAGCCATGCGGCGACCTGGATCAAAACGTCCTTTGTTACTGATTCTAAAAGTCTGATTCTGAGTAAACTTGGGGCGACAGTGAGCGCTTCTGTGAGGCCGTGAGCGCTCCTGTCGGGGACTTCTTGACTCCACGTCAACCCTTACCCCCTTGGCCCATGCCATCTCATCGCAGCTGCTCGTGACAGTGGGGGGCGTTTTCTTCTCCGTGTGTCTGTATCTCCTGGTTGTTTAAGTCAGCAGTGGATGATGTCACTTCCCGATGGGCCACACCTGCCCCAGGTCCTGTCAACGTGTAGCCGTGTCTGTAGCTGCCCCCGCCTGTGAGGAACGGCCATACGCACAAGAAGACAAGTGTCCGCTTGGGAGAGCTTGATAGGGTGTGCCCCCCCTCCTGTTTAAGATTGAAGATTTCAAGGACAGGTAATGTTAAAATGGGGGAATGACCTTAGCTGGAATTTCCCTTCAGGGGGATGCAGGGGGAAGAAAGAGGTGAAATAGTCAAGGTGAAACAGATTTCCTGGAAGGCGGGAAATCAGGGTATATAAAGGGTGTGCAAACAAAGAGAAGGATTCGATTCTATTCGATTCAATTGGATTGGGATTCCAATATGGAGAGGAGATGGGAATCGGCCATCTTGTAAAGATGTGAGCCATGTGAGCTTGCCATGTGGCCACCGAGGGCCTGCAACCCTCGGCTGGCCCAGGCTGGCAGCATGTGTGCTGAATGCAGTTAAGGAGTTTGCAGATTTGAACTCCGTGTTGGAGTTTGCTTTGCTGAGTTTGATTTGTGTCTGAAAGAGGCCGTGCAAAAGTTAGGCCTGAGAAGAAAGTGAACTTTGCTGGTTTGTCACCGTGGAGTTCCTGCTACCTGAAGGTGACAAGGAGAAGACAGCATGGAAGACAAGGAGGAGCAGTCAAAGGAACATGTCTTCAAGCGTCTGGAGATGGACTCTGTCTGGACATTGGTGAGATGATCAGGACTGAGAGACTGAGGATTTTGGGGCAATCTGGGAAAAGACTTTGGACAATACTGAGAAAGGGTTTGGACAATGTTGAAGTATTCTGAGTCTTACATGTTTCTTTTGTAATTATTAGGATAACTAGAAATCACTTTGTTAGAAATAAATTAGTCTGCACTGCACTGATAGTCTTACATTGGTTTGGTATTTTGGTTGAGAAGGCTGGGGATGGTAGTAAGAACCCACAAGTGGAAAGTTTAAACTGTGTTTTAAAGTTTTTCTTTTCTGCAGCTTTTGGAGCTGAGAGCAGAGAGCAGTTGGCTGGCTTTTGCATATCAATGGTAAAGGTGATCAGTGAAAATGCTAATGAAGAGTGTGTAGCCTGCTTTGGAGAGAGAAGCAGGCAGATTGGTGTAAACCAGTTAAGTAAAGTCAAAAAGTCTTCTTTATACCCTGTTTCAAGCTGATCTGCCGCCACAGCTCGGTAGCTAGCGAAACCAAAGGGTGACAGTGGGAAGTCCCCGGGCTCTCCGTGAGCGCTCAGCAAAGGTTAGCTGCCATCACCGGGCCTCCCCCTTCCCTCTCTCCCCCCCTCCTTCTCTCTCCCTCTCACTCCTTTCCCCTCCCTCTCTCTCTCCCCCTCCCCCCACACTCCCAGAATCTTCCTGCACACTGCTCTCAGCCAGACACGTGAAGCCAGCATGGATCCACCAGGGCACACACATAGCTCAGGGACCCTGTTCAGGAGCAGCCTGTATTTCAGGAGCTGGGCTGGGCCTGGAACTCTGCATTTCTAGCACCCGCAGGTGTTCCCCACTGCTGGTCTGCAAACCCACCCTGCCTGTGAGTGATATCGGGTCGAAAGGGGGGCAAAAGCCTCCAAATCACAAACCCCAAGGTCCATTTCACCCGTGCCTAGCAGTTGCCACTCCAAATATCAATTAACAAGGGATTTTATTATCAAGGAAAGTTAACGAGGAAAACTATTAACAAAGAAAGCAAACCAATGAATGACAAGATTCTTTTAAGGCCACAAATGGCCAGTTATCTTATTCCGGTCACCCGTTGGCCCAACAGTCCTAAACACAGTCCAAGATGCCCTCTGCCCCCAAACCTCCGAGGTCGGCACTGGAGGGTCGCTCGGGGTTGCTCGTTGGTTCAGCACTTCCTCCGGGTTGCCGCTCCTCCACCTTCACTCAGCGGCTTCTCCTTTCAGGGCCTGATGCCGAAGGACCCCGAAGGCTCTGGTCCCGAGTCCTTCCACAGGTGCCAAAATCTCTCCGCGCTCAGATTCGCTTAGTCTGCAACTCCGCTCTCCGATCCTGCTGCCAAAAATCCCCCCCTAACGGCTTCCTCTCCTCCTTTTTAAACTGCCATGCCACTGCCACGCCCCCCAAGGGGTGTGGCAGGGGCGGGGCCAACTGCCACTACTCAAGGGTCTAACTGCTGTAAGCCCAAGGGGGAGGAGCAAGGGGTGGGGTCGTCTGCCAAAACCCAAGGATGGGGTCGGGGATCCCAGTTTCATTCCCCCATCTTTGTTTTCAAACCCAACATATCTATGTTGGTCCAAAATAATCCTATACTTTCATTATCTCCACATACAGCAACAATTTTTCCAAACATATCATTGCATGAATATCAGCTACAATAGTTATTAAACATATAACAGTACAAACATACAAAGCGTTCAAATACAATATCAACAAGTTATAACCTCTTCAAACAAGTATCTAATAATAGCAAGTATCCAAAAGGGAAAACAATACAATGCACAATAAAACTGTACATTAGTCGAGTATATAGATTGTTTGCTAATGGGACTAAGAGAAAGTTTTATAGTTATCTTTTCCTTTTTTTGAATAAATATTTTAAGTCATTAATAGGTTCACAAGACCAATGTGTAACTGTTTCTACCATATCATTTTCTGCTGCCTTTTTCACTCTTGAATGGTGTACCCAAGGTTTAATACCTGCAAGCTTTAAAGAGGTGTGTGTGGTTAACAGTACATCATATGGACCTGACCACTTTTCAGACAACTGAGTTTGGGCATCTCCAATCTGCCAGGTCTTGAGTAAAACCTGGTCACCAACTCTAAATGGGTGTAACGGTTCATC
>PVHY01033252.1:0-11281 GCA_004024945.1 Uropsilus gracilis
GGGGGGGGGGAACCCCAGAGATCACAGAGATGTGAAATTCATATGTAAATAAAGTATTTTTTTTAAAGTTTAATGTGAAATATATAGGGACTTTTGAAAAAAATACTTTATTTATATATATTTCACATCATTTCAGTCCCTGGGGGTCACCCACCACCTCCCCTCCCCACCCGCTCCAGCTGGTCCCCATTCTCTCCTTGTGTAGTTTCATTTGGTTGACCATATAGTAGTGAAACCATTTGGTTTCTGTCCCTTTCTATCTGACTCATTTCTGCTAGAATGATTTCTTCTAGGTACATCCAGGTGTCCATAATTTGTCATTTTCAATTGATGAGTAATACTCCATTGTGCATATATACCACATCTTTTTCATCCACTCATCTGTTCTGGGGCATTTGAGTTGTTTCCATGTCCTTGCAATTATAAATAGTGCTGCAATAAACATCCGAGCACAGGTGTCCTTTTGTACCCACATTGAGGTCTCCTTTGGGTAGATTCCCAGAAGTGCAACTGCTGGGTCAAATGGTATTCTTAAAAATTGATATCTTTCAAGTATCTTTTTATAGATATCCAGGAATTTTTCCTTTCATTTAAGTTTACTTATTAAGGTTCCCAGGACATTTAAACTTTAAAGTTTCTAAAAATCTGGATCTTGTTGATGATATATACTTGGTGTGGTTCTGCATATTTCATTGGTCCTCTATAATTTCCAGTAAACTGGCAGTTGGAATCAGATTTTAACACACTTATAGTCATTCCATTTGGCAAGACTAGAATCTGTTATTTTTTTTACAACTGGACACAGGGCACATGCTGTTTGATTTTTTTCTTTTTGTATCATTAACTATCTTTGATATACATTGACTAGCTCTAGCAATTCATAGGGAATTGCAATTTTTGTTATTTTATTCCTATCAATCTTTAAGGTATTATCTGAAATATGTTCTAACCAAAGGTAGAAAACGATTGATTCTTTCATTTTATTTAGTTTTTTGATGTTTATTTTTTGACAGCTATGTTTATTACAATATCAACTTTCAATATATATCCCCAACCTCCTGCACAGCCTCTTCTGTGCTCACCAATTTTGCACCAGAAATTCATCCATTTAAATGTACTGAGACTGTTTTTGTGCCTTATCCTCCTTTACCCCTCTTCTCCTTTATCCATATCTTTCTCAGAATAGGTAGGCATGAACAATGTGCCAGACTGCTCTCAAATGTTATATGATGTCTTCACATTAACCATGCACCATCTGAAGTTCAGGATCTGAGAATTATTATTTTTTAATTTATATATATATATATATATATATATATTTCACATCTTTGTATTTCCCTGGTTCATCCACTACCTCCCCTCCTTGACCATTCCCACCCATCCCCCCACCGCCAATTGTGTATTTTAGTTTGGTTGTCAGTTTGTTTTTATTTAGATTTTTTTTTTAAGATATAAATTGTTTTTTGTGGGTTTTTTGTGGTTTTTGAATGTCAATATCAATATTAACTGAAGATTAGAAATATTTTATGGATATCAATTTCATTATAATTCAGATTTCAAATTAATTAATAATTGTCCCATCTTTGACTAAACCTCTTTGAATTTGCTTTTATGTTTTATAACATGGCCATAATGATCATGGGAATGACTTCCTAGAGACCTTATCAGATCCTGTACAATTCCTGCTTCATAGTGTATAACTTTTGTTGCAAGCCAGATGTTAGTTTTGTCCCAAGAGACCATTGTTTCTCTTATTGGAATGGATACTTTAAGATTACAATCTAGGCCGGGCACGGTGGCGAATGCTTGTAAGCCGCAGTCTAGGAAGTTGCGACCTGAATCGGGGATCGTGGTTCGAGTCCTGCGTGGGGCAACGCAGCAAGACCTAGTTCTCAAAAAAATAGTTGGACGTGGTGGCGTGTGCCTGTAATCCCAGCTACCGGGGAAGCTGAAGCTGGAGATTGCTTGAATCTGTGGTATCCTGGGCAAAGTGAGCCTGAAGTTCCATAGGCAAAAATAGCGAGACCTAGTCTCAAAAAAAAAAAAATTAATAAAAAATAATGAATGAATGAATACATACATAAATAGATAAATAGATAAAAATTTAAAAAGATTACAATCTAGGTGCTTGGGATATTGAGTTGGTCTTTTTTTCATCTTTTAAATTATGTATAAAAATATACATGAATTACATACATATACACACAAAGACAAAATACCTGCGAATTCATACTAATACTTTCAAAATTAAATTCAAGGCTACAGGTTACTAACTGACATTATCATCATGTTTTGACTCAAGGCTGAGGGATCTCTGTGTCCTGGTGATGGGTGAGGTGTGGTAGAATATGTCTGGAAGCTGATATCCTGTACCTTTAAATCATAGACAATGTTGTAAAAAATGTTATCTCAATAAAATAAATAAAAACTTGAATTAAGCTATATTTAATATTACTAGAGTATTTTGTTAACTGATGGTTGTTTAAAAATAAACATAATCAGATTTTTAACAATTTAATAATTATGAAATTATTACAACTTGTCCCCTTGCCATAACAACTCTATTAATATATGAAAATACAAAATTGTATGGATACATCACATGCCATTTCAACATACCTTTAAAACTATTTGTGAAAAGAAAAACTATTGAGTTCATTATTACCTTTACTTTTGTTAGTTATGGTCTCGGTACTAAAATAATTGTTTACTTTTTATGTCACAGAGAATTTGATTTTAATGATCAAATTTTTATTTTAATGATTTTAATCAAAGAGAATTTGATTGTTATTTGCTATGTGCTTATAAATTCATTTTTTATAGTAAACTGAAAAATCTTAAAATACACCATTTTCAGCATAGATTCAATTTTAAATGGTACTTTCAAACTCTGAGAGAAAATTCCTGAAGTGAACCAAGGGATGAAAGAAAGGAACAAAAATACTCATCAAGTAGGATGTGAAAAGATGGGTAATACTAGTCAAGAATGAATGCAGAGGAAAAGATGGGGAAAGAAATACAACTGAAAGTACTACAACATGTGTGTTTCTGATCCTCAATGTATATTGCTTTAAAAAGGGAAGAAATGAGGTTTATGGGGGATAATGGAAGAGACTGTGGATAGGAACTTATCTTCCTAATAAAAGAGAGGAGAAAATTACAATTTTCAATAGGTATAGGTGAAGAGCAAATTGGTTGAATTTAAAAGGATAAATGCTAAGTGAAGAATAGAACAAAGAATATATGGAGTTGGATTATGAAACCAGATCATCAGAGAAGAAATATCTTCATGTCAGATTACTTTAGTCAAGAAAATTAATATTGACATAATTATAGATACTCGCATATGCTTTTCTTCAATTCCAAAATCCTCATTTTCCCCTAGAATTATTATTAGACATAAGCGTTTTATGCTTATATTTTCCCTGTTTTTCTTAGTTTTATTATCTATATACATTTCCAGATTTCCAGACAAATAGATTCAATTTTGTCTGTTTTTGTATATTTCTTTTCTAAATTGGAACATATTGCACTTATTCTCTGTTTTGCTTTCTTGGCATTACATTTTTGAGATCAGTTAAGGTTATTTGAATCTATCTATGGTTCATTTCACTGCTATTTATCCATTCTATAGTTGAAGACATTTGGGTAGTTAACTCTCGATGAAATATTCTATATACATTTTTATGGGCAAACTTTAAAAATGCTTTTACAATCTCAATAACCCCAAAATAACATCAAGAAGCAGCAAGCACTTTTCATTTGTTTTCAGAAAATGCAAAATAAGGAAAAATAATTCAAGCAATGCTATAAAATCTTACCGTGTAGCCAAAGCAATAAAGTGAAAGTTACAAATTGACATTTCTCTAATTTTATTATTATTTATTATTAGATATTAATAGTGCTTGAAGTGATTAAATAAATAACTCATCTTTCATTCTAAAGCTCTTGAGAAGAGGAAAATACAATTATTTTTAATATACTTTTTTTTTACCCTACTAAAGACACTGGTTTATGACATGAAAGAACTTTAACTATTAATAAGAAATTGATCTTAGTTAATTAAGAAAAAATAACTCAGACTGACACTAGTGGTGCTGGTTCACTATGTTCTTCATTCTATGGGAACTTGCCATTGTAAAATGTTTGATGTGAGGGCAGAATGGACTGTTCGGCTTGTGAGGGAGGTAGGTGACAAAGAGAAAAGGATGGAAGGTAAATATTAAACTTCCTTTTGTGCCATGATTCCTCATCCAAGTTACCACTATAATTTATTTTCTCTCCTCTCTTTCCATTTTTAGGCAGAATGAAGAGAAAAGGAGAGAAATGCCCATAGAAACAGAGACCAGAATTATTCAGTGTTACAAGTCAAGGAGTACAGACCTACTGGAAGTTAGAAAAGGCAAAAAAAAATAGTTTCCCTAGAAGAAACACAAATTTGTGATCCATTTTGAACTTTTGATCTCAAAACTCTACAATAAAGTTGTATTGATTTAAACTAGTAAAGTGTGTGGTAATTTATTACAACAGAACAAGAAATTAATATAGAATGGAATAGCCTTTAAACTACCAAATTTAATAATGTTTCAAAATTTGGAATAATACATAAGAGATCTTTCTTTTGTGGGTTCTTGAAATACATATTAATTAAGATTACCTCTAAAGCACACACATGCTGTTGCTGCACATAATTCTGCTTCTATAGCATCTAAGTATAAATGAGAATTTTGAAACATCAAAGATAATTTAAATATTCACTTAGCTGGCATTTGTTTATCTCTTCTAAAGGGCCCTATAACTGTGAATATTTTCATTTTTTGGTAATAAATACAATGAGTAGAGCTGAAACTGAAGGATTCATCATCTTGATCTGCTAGTTGAAAAGTAACTGCAACCAAACTACAACTAAAATCATCATGGTTTTATTTTTAAATAAATAGCTGAACTAACAGAGTATTATAATTCTAACAACCTTTTCACTAGTCACTTTCTCCGGAGAAATGGTGTGATCTCGAGATCTCTAAACTCATCAAGTTGCTTCTGGAGTAATAATTTCTCATCTGTAGTCTGAGTACTTCATTCAGTGCATCATTTCTCAAATCTGACATAAGGGTATGAAATCCTAACAGCTTTTCACAAGTAGCAGAAAGGCAAGTGGAAATGTCATTCCCCAACTGTCTATTATGGAGATAAAGTCTATAAAATTCCTTAATTTTGCTCATATTTATACTTGAATTACAATGGAAAATCAATTAAGATTTTATTTTCTAATTTATAGTCAGCACTTATACCATATGTTATTCAACTAGTTCCTTTCTGTATGAGATAATATTCAGAAAAGAGTTTATATTAATACATGGCATCAATGCCAGAGTAAATGATCTGCAATCTATGATGTGCTTGATGCTTGTTGCTGGCTATACAATATCAGAGTCAGTATCCAACTTTCTACACATAGTAAACACAGAGTACATAACTTTCTTCACACATAAACAGACAGCAAAAATGAAGGGAATCATTGGATAATCCAAAATACAACTTGTATATTGTATTTGTACAAAGGTGTGTTGGTGATGCAAAGTCACTATTTTTGAAGTGAATTTTTATGGTCTGAATTATAGGCTGTGATTTAAAGGGATCAAGTTCAGGTGGGAAATATTTATAGCAAATGTAACAGAACCATAAAGCTAAAGAGAACAGATGATGTGTTCATATCCAAATAAGAAATGATGCCAGTTTAAGTAAAAACCAATAATTAATTTGAAATGCTTACAATATCTGTAATTATATTCACCTTATCTTGATGTCCAGATAAAATATAGACCTAAGAACAGGTGTGTGTGTGTGTGTGTGTGTGTGTGTTACCCCTTCACCTGCAGTGGTTAGCAATATGTGAACAGTAAATCTCATTTTAATATTCTTGAATAAATGAATAACAAGTATACAGATCTAATGAGTGTTAGTATTAGGTATATAACGGTTTTTAATTATCCACTTCGTAGAGTTCCATTTTGCCTTCAGAAACATCAGGTATTGGAGGAAAACACTTCAATCACCATGTTTGCCATTTTCTCATTGTTTTGCATGTTAATTTAAAGAATGTATATGCATGTGCATATCTATATTAATCAAAGTAATAGTAAGTACTGCAATATGAAATCTCAGAACTTTAACAAAATGGAAATTCAATGTGTGTTCTTCTCAAGTCTAGTCACATATATATGTGTATATATATATGTACATGTATATGTATATGTCTACTTCTGATGCTTGTACTTTAATTTATGGTGATACCTAACTCCAAAAGAAGATTAAAAATGAAACAGTATGACTCTGTGCCAGAAGTAAGAGGAGCCAGTTCTAGTAAGTAACTCTTGATTCTTTATCACTTTTAGCTTGTATGGCCACCAATCATATTTATTTCTCCTCCCATGCATACACAAATGCACTTCTTTCCCTAAGTAAAATAATTCAAAGTCCCATAGAGTCACTGTATCAAGTCAAAATTTAGGATATCTGGATGATATGCTTCTAGCAGATCATTTTTGGATGTACTCATTAATCAGGAAATTTGTTCTCTATGTTTCCAATACTGAATATAGAATAGTGCAGCAGGAGTAAGATTACTGGAATAAGAATTTGCACTTTGAAAGATGAGGCAAAAGCCAGAGTAGTTAGTCCCTGGTCCATATAGCTCTAATATTCTGCTGAGTATTTGCAGATTCCTTCCCTGGAAAGAATTGATGCTCTTTAATTATATTCCAATTTTGAGTCCTCTGAAAATACTCAACACTCTGGCAATTTCTGCCTTGTCTATTACATTTTGTGTACCAGAAGTAGTTGTTGGTATCACAGGATTCCCATTGGTTTCCTAGTTAAACTAATTGGGGGGATTGACATTACACTGAATTTCAAATAATCAAATATGGTGTATCTTTCTCTGTGTGTGTGTGAGTATGTGTGTGTGAGTGTGTGTGAGTGTATGTTTTATGGTCTGATAGTTTATGTCTTCCCAAATTATTATATTAAAATTTTAATGCTTAAGGGAATGGTATTCCTAGGTTGCCTTTGGGAAGTGCTTTTGTTATGAAAGTGGAGTCCTTATGACTGGGACTGATATTCTTATAAAAGAAACTCCACAGAACTTTCTTTCTTTCCATGGTGTAAGGATGCAATGAAAAGTCTGTAACACAGAAGAAGGCTCTCACCCTTAACTCAGAGACTACTAGTCTCCCAAACTGTGAGAAACTAATTTTTACTGCCTATTAACTACACAATCAATCCCTGGGATTTTATTATAGCAGCCCAAAGAGGTAAAGAAAGAAATTGGTACCAAGAAATAGGGTTGCCCCTGATTCACTGCTTTGAATCTGTTTCCCTTTCTTATTTCTATTTCATTCCCTTGGAGAGTGTTTCTCTTATGGAGGCACCCTTGTATTTTGAAAGTACATAACCTACTTGATTTCAAAAAATTCACATGCACCCATCTTTGGTTTAGATAATAGAAAATTATTTTATGAATAAATTTTTATAAATTTTTGTCATTTGTACATCTCTATAACTTGGTGTTTACATTTTTAGTCCTCCATATGTGCATCTGCTTTACTGTTCTACATCAAACCTTTCAGACATAGGTAATATGCTTTCCCCTTCCTTCCCCTCTCCACCTCATACTCCCCTGCTCTTGGTTCCCACTGGTACTTAGTATATATTTTCATAAGCTCTAAGAAATTTTTTCCTGTGCTTTGTCAATTTTTTTGTTTTTATTTATATTCCATAAATAAGTGAAACTATCCAATAATTGGCTCACTTTATGATTTATTTCACTTAACATAATTACCTCAAAATCATTCATTTCACCCCAAAGGCACTATTTTATCTTTTAAAATAGTTGGGTGGTATTCCATTAAGTACATATTCCACAATTTAATTATCCAGTTGTCTGTCTTTGGGCACTTAAGTTGACTCCATAAAATATTTTAAAGAAAACATGAGGATACACTTCAGGCCATGAACCATAACAATGTCTTTGGGGACATAACTCCAATGGCAAAGAAAACAAAAACAAAAATAAACAAGCAGGGCTACATCAAACTAAAAATCTTATGTAGCTTAAAAGAAAGCTACCAAAAGGAGCCTATGGACTGGAAGAAGATATTTGCCTATCATACATCTGAGAAGTGGTCAGTTTCTAAAAGATATATTTACAACAACAATAGATAACTCAATCCAAAAATGAACAAATGACCTAAATAAAAACGATTATAACAAGGACATTCAGATGACTATCTGGCACAAGAAAAATTGTTCAACATTATTCACTATAAGAGATATGCATGTCAAAACCACAGTGAGACATCACCTCACCCCACTGAGAATGGCCTAGAAAAGAACAGAAAAAAAAAAATCAAAACACTGACAATAATGTGAGAAAAAGAAACATTGATCCACTATTGGGAATTTTGTCTGTTTTTTTTTTCAGCCTCTCAGAAAAAAATGTGGAGAAAGCTTAAAGAAATAACAATGAAAATCCCACGTGATTGTCCAACTGTTTTTCTAAATATTTACACAATGAAAATGAAAACACTAATATTGAAAGATTTATATGTTCATATGATTTAGTTGATATACATAAAAGCCCTGGAACTAAGACTTCTAAATTGGTTGGGTAATGGGTTAATACTTTTAGGGTTGTTGAGATAGGATGAATTTACAGCTATTTATTTTGAAGTGGATTGTTTATATTTTATTTCTGTGATTTAAAAAATAAGATAATATTGGTTTGCATTACTCTATATAATTTAGACCTGTGTTGTTTTTCATGTTTAGTTTTTTTGATTCCTTACGTTGATATCTACCATGTTAACCTGAAGGGTTAATTTGAGGTTATTTGGAATGTACTTGTGTGAAATGTAATACCCTTTAAACTTACTTTTGTTTTATTGCAATTTTTAAAAATCAGTTGAGAAGTCATATACTTATTTACATTATGGTTCAATTTTTTAACATTTTATATTTCTGCTACTCACTTTATATTTCAACTACTAGTCATAGTTGAAGTTGTTTTTCCAAACCTGAAGGCACATGTTCTATGAACTCTTACAACTACACTCATTCTCTTAAAATCAAGTAATTCTTTACCTTAACTTATCCCTTTTATGAAATCTATTACTAAAAGGAGAAAGTAAAAATCACATACAACATCTCTTGACTTTCAGCTGTATATTTTAGTTACCGCATCGGCAGCCTATGATCATCAATCTGAAAGTCTTGCATTCCTTAGTGTTGGTTCTCTCTTTATAGCTTACAGCAGTCTTTATTGCTTGAATTGATAAATGTTTATTAGTCAAGGAAGTACTATAAAAGACACAAAAATAATCACAGTGACTTAATCCACCAGACTTTATTTCTTGCCATACATGGTTAAGGGGATGTGAGCTGTATTCCACTGAGAGATGCTGTTTCCTTTCCACTATTTTGTAGCTGTCTGTAACCAGCAGAATGTGGTTGGGAAGAGAGAGAGGAAGGGGGTCATGAAGATTATCTTGAGCCAAGCTGAAAATACTCACAATTACTTCCTCACATCTTGTATCAAATATGATCTTGACATACTTCACTTCAAAGATAACTGACAATTTTGTTCTAGATATATACTAAAAAAGGAAAAAGAAAATTGAATTGATGGACAAATAACTGTTCTCTTGTGTCACCATATCTGTGTGTAACATGCACTTCTTTAGTGTTAAGTTATTTAAAATATTACAAGATGGGGCACTGTGATGAGTTGTTACCATATGGTTCTCAATGTAATAACACTTTTTATAAATCTGTAAAATCAAAATACCATTATTATCAGAGTGAAGAAAACTGTTTAGTGATAAAATTTCATTTCTAAAATTAGCAAGTAAAAGTAGAAAAAATCATTTTCTTACCTGATTCTAAATTTCACTCTGAAATAATTCATTACTGTTGTTTTAATAGTTAAATACATTTCAATCAAAATAACAAAATGGAAAAGTATCCACTCTGTACTGTTGTCTGTGTTAATTTGATCCAGGCATTTTCTGTATCAAATCTGATAGTGTTGGCTAATTTTGGCAAGCAAGAATATACTAGCATCAATGACATAACATTTTCCAATGTCAAATAGAAACTGTGCCATTCACTATGTCAATTTACTAGTTCCAATTCATCCTGAAAGCTCTTTAATATAATTTCTATTGAAAGTCAGACATCTAGAGTTTTAGGTATTTTTTATGACTGATATCTACTTTGGTAAAATCAAATTTTACATTTTTTAAAGCCCCTGAGCATGTTCTTCAAAGTAGATTTTAAAAACTAATTCCATATACGTGTTTATGTATTTGAAAAGATAATATTTTTGAAATAAAGATTTGGGGTATCTTTGCTTATTTTGATGACCACTTTGGAGCACAGCTCAGGTGATATTCAATATACAAGAAAAAATAAGCAAGAGCACATATTTGAAAAAATTTTTTTCTGTTCCATTTATTAAGTAGAAGGCAGCACTAGATTTTTTCTCTCTTACTACAAACTATAAAAGCAGGAAAATAAGGCAACTCTCCTACCCACCTGTGACTATGCAGATGTCTCTTTTTCTTTCTCCTAATAAACCTCTCTTTTCAAGATGTAAAAATAGGTAGGAAAATATGTAAAAAAGTTTTTAGATCTTGAGGAGTGGACATATACAGTGATGATCTTTGAGAGATGGGAAACACATAAGAGGACACCTACAAATGCTAACATTTTTGTGGGACAGGTTTTTTTTTTTATTCTGACTGGAAAGGAGAATGAAGAGCTTATGAGTGCTTTGAGGTTGGGGTGGTGTAGTAACATACATCTGGAGAGGTGTGAATCTTTATAAAATGCAGTGTTGGAAACCTGCACTATATTATGTTATGTTATTAACTTATATTATTATCTCAAATAACATAATAAAATAATGCAGAAATAATTTTAGAAATAAAACAAACTTCACAAAAAATATATGAAGTCTTGGTGATCGAGAGACAAATGTATCAATCCAAATCATAAAGACTCTGTAAGTTGTAAAGAGGGACCTCTTTATGTTAATGAACATAATCTACTGGTTCTGTAGTGGAAGAACATGGCTGAACATCAAGGGATATTTTGAGTGACTTTTTTACTTTCTCCTTTAGCATGAAAAGGATAAGCTAAAGATACAGATGATAGATAGATAGATAGATAGATAGATAGATAGATAGATAGATAGATAGATAGATAGATAGATAGATAGATA
>PVHY01033253.1:0-11278 GCA_004024945.1 Uropsilus gracilis
GATCCCCCTTTGAGTGACTGTGACAACCTCCCTCTCAACCTGTCCTAAAAGCCATCATTCCTCTCCCTCGGCCAGTCTGCCCTCCTGGGAAAACCCTCACTTCAGAGCACACACCCTAGTCTCAGGACCACTGTCCCTGCCACTGTCATAGCCAGCTTGCTCTTCTCCCGGCACCAGCCCTCCTGGCCACTTCCCTTCCCTACTGGCACCAGAGTCCAGATTCTGAAATTGGCTGGAACGGCCTCACTCCCACACTCACCTTCCTCCAGTGGCTCCCCACTACCTTGTTATGAAGCTCTAACTTGCTCTCCTGCCCTCTCTCCATCCTCATCCTTAATCCCCTTTTCGCTCCAGTTTAGCTCCCTATCAGCTGAAACCACTTGCAAATGCCCTTCCTATTCAGGCATCCCTGGGCTATTCTCTCTCCCAGAACATCGGCCCCTCCTCTCTGATCTGAGCCTACTGATAACCCCTGTTAGTACCTTGGACACTAACTAGGTGTTGCCTTCTCAAGCCTCCGGATGCTCATCACTCATCTTTGATGACTTCTGCTTCCTACCTCCACCATTCATTCTTTCACTCATTCATTCATTCACTTGATTTTTTTAAACTAATATTTGTTGACTATTCACTATATATTCAATCTCTGTCCTCATATAGCTCGAAGTTTGGAGAGTCTAACATCTCTCTCACACACACACAATACACACACTGTGATATGTACACTAGAGAAGAATAGTGAAGTAACAGAACATACTGATGGATGGTTGGCCCCTGGAGTCATGGTGGCCCTCACTGGGTGACATTTGTCCTGGACCCTGAGTAGGACTCGTGGCTCACTTCCCAGGGGAAGGAGAGAGAAGGCATACTGCAGGCTGAACAGTTTGTGCAAAGGCCCTGAGGTAGGAACAGAGTTTGTGTAAAGGCCCTGAATGTGATATATTCAATAAAGTGAAGACTATGAGAGAGATTAGATCTTGGTTCTGAGAAGGTGGGTGGAATGAGAGAAGCTTGGCATCAGACCCCACAGGAGGATGGCAGTGTGCCTGGCACTTGATGAAGCTTGGACCGTATGCAGGTGCAGCAGGGTATTGGTGATTCTGCCAGTTGCCAAAACACCTTCAGCAAATTGTGCCTCTGTACAGCTTTGGGCTGGGGCCTTGGCGGCGGTGGCAGAGGAGGCCAGGGTATGTCCAGAGTGGTGACACCACGTGGAAAAGGAACAGCACCTGCAGCCAGATGTAGACTTACCACAACAAAAAATACTGGAATGTTCTAGAGTGCTTGCCTGAAATAGACTTTCCCTACCCAAAGGCTCAGGGGGAGGCCAAGGACTTGGGGAGTCTCTGACCTGCAGGGTGACGTGATGGCCAGAGTGAACGCCATTTGGCGCTGAAAGCTGCAAGGTGGTCCTGGCAGCACCTGAGTGACCTTGACTCAAGACAAGATGTTAGTAGAAGCAAAGGAACTTAGTGGTCCCCGAGACCCAGGAACCCCCTGAAATGCCATTATCCCAGGGGAAAAACAAAAAAGGGCTCTGGCTTTCTTCCACAATCGCCACTTTCGTCATTACTCCAGCTTCTCTTCTTTCCATTAACCAGCCCCTTGCTCATCCCTGGTCACCCCTCTTCCCATTTGTGGCTGCACAGATGCTCCGTGTTATGCTTTTGATGAAGGCATTTGGGCATAAACTCTCCCTGCTTCCAGCCTCTTGAACATGGGGTCCTGAGCTCCAGAGGGGGGCAGTGTGCCCCTGGGCCTGGCCTCCCTCAGCCGGGCCCCACCCCCGGCTCTGGAGCACTTAGCCTCCCTTGCAGAGTCAGCGATCAGCCTCCCTCTGAGTGGAAACACACACTTCAGCATTTAGCTGGAGGCTGCTAGTGCGCCTGGAAGTAATTGTTTAGAGAGCCCAGATGGGACCTGGCGCTGGAGGTGGCACTGGGGCTGCCAGCCTGGGTGGCATTGAGTCCTTTGTTTCCTTCTGGTGAGCTTAGCAGCAGCAACACTGTCCTCTAGCCCAGGACTCTCTCCCAGAGCCCCTTGTGGGAGGCGCAAGGAGGCGTCAAGGAGGACTCCGGCGGGCAGGTGGAGGAGGGCAGGGCTGGAGAGCATGGGCTACAGAGGAGGCTGACCTGGGGGAGCTGCGGCAAGCAGCTGTAGTTGCTCTCACGCAAGGAAGACACCTCAGTTGCTCCTCCCACCTGCCAGGCACATCCCCAGGTGTCAAGGGGATGATCACACCTGCCTTCCCGAGTCAGGGAGGCCTGGAGAGCACGCGTGTGCAGTAGCTGGCGCGCTGGGCGCTCAACATGTGGGGGTTCATCAAAATCACCCACAGTAGCCCATGTCCCGGCTGCCATTTCGCTGCTACTCCCGTCCACCCACCCCAAAGCCTCTCCAACGCACCCCTAAGCCCCACATGCCCCATCAGCCCGCAGGATAAAGCCACAGCTCCCTGGGGGATCATCAGTCCACCCAGCATCAGTCCAGCTCCTCTCTGACCTGGCTTCCGGCCATGGCCCCCCAGCAGGCAGTGTCCGCGTGGGCTTCACCTCTGCCGTTGGGGGCCTCAGGTCATGAAGGACGCAGCCAGCAGAGGGCCTCGCTCGGGGCCTGGCTGACCTCCAGCTGGCTGGCTGCTCCCTCTAGGAAGGGTGGTGACGGCCTCCTCCGCACCCTGTCCTGACGCACTGGGAAGGCACTGGGGGCCCTCAGGCTGCAGACGGTCACCCCCGAGGACAGTATTCAACAGGGCGATGCTGGTGAGTTCAGGGTGCCCTGGCCCGCCCACCCGTCCTGCAGCTCCCAGGGGCCCTCGGGTGACACCAAGCTCCCCAGTTGGCCCTGGCAACTCTGTCCCCTGCCTCACTACTGTCACGCCTGACCTTGGTGTCTTCAGGTCTGCAAATGGGCGTGTTGCACCCTCTCCTGCGGCTCTGGTGCTTTCTCTGCTCTTCCCAGCCCCTGCTCTGCCTGCGGAGGGTGGGCGCCTTGCATTGCTTGCCCGCCCCCACATCTGGGTTGGACTTGGCAGGAGAGGGTGACACCCAGTTCCGTTAGAGGCCTTGGCTGAGTTCCTGCACCCCGTTGACCAGATGCCTGACCTCCAGAGAGCACACCCAGCCTCTCGCGGCCTCCTCTGGCTGGTCTGTGAGATGGGGACACTAGCTGTGGCCCTCCCGGGGCTGCGTGGGGATGAACCCTTGGTGTTGTCTGTCACAGCGGCCTCCATCGCTGCATTTCCTTCGAGACCAGCGAGGCGCCCTCATGGACATGGGAGTGACACCCGCTCTCTAAATATGTGATTTAAGGTTTGTCTGGGGGGACAAAAGACAGTCAAACGGAGGCTTTTGGCCATGCATGTTGACGCCCAGCAGTGGGTGAAGGCGTGGCCTCTGGCTGAGGGGCCGTTTCTCGGAGCTGCGGCCTCTCAGGCAAGTTTCATGTATTGAGAACCGGACTGTAACCCAGGGGAGCTGGTCTGCCCGGGTAGAGACGCACAGCATACCTTCCCCCCACCCCTGCCAGGGGGTGGCTTGGGGGCCGGGGCCGCAGGGCGCGCTGTGGGTTCACCCTCACTTGTGCTGTCTCAGGGCATTTGGTCTTCAGACTCGCCCCTTCTCTTCTCTCCGCCGGTGTCATCCCTTCTCTGTGCTCTTTTTTGTTTTTTGAGACTAGGTCTCACTATTTTTGCTCACGTTGCCCGGGGTACCACAGACTCAAGCAATCCCCAGCCTCAGCTTCCCAGGTAGCTGGGATTACAGGCACACGTCACCACGCCCAGATATTCTTTTGGGACTAAGTAAGTCTTGCTACGTGCCCCCAGTGGGACTCGCACCGCGATTCCTGGCCCTGGCCGTGGCTTCCTAGGCTGCTGCTTACAGGCACGCGCCACCACGCCCAGCTTTCTGTCCTCTTTCTTCCTAGTCCTTTCCCATGCTCCACCAGCAGAAGGCATGGTATTACCTTTCCTGGTGACAGAAAACAGTGGCCGGCCCACAGTAGGCAGAGGTGGCAGTGGTGGCAGGGCGGGGCGCCCTGTTGCCAGCCTTAACCCACCTGAAGTCCGATGCACATCTGGATCACCTTCTTCCAGCATGCATCTGGGTAGCCCTGACTGTGACAGAGGACCCGAGAGGGCTTCAGGGCGGCGGAGGAGGGTCGAGGCAGCCCTCCAAGGACCAGAAGGCTTAGCATTGAAGGTGGGAAGCATAACCTTGATCATGGGTGAAGAACATGGTCAGCACCTGCCAGATCCCGTGCAGCCTGCCGCTGGGATACTCATTCTCATGACGGTCTGAGGAGGCAGGGACTGTGAGCTGCTTTGCTGATGAAGAAATGGACGCTCAGCAAATGAAACGACTTGCCCAAGTCGAGGATGCCATGAAAGAGAGCGAGAAAGGAGATCCAGTTGCTGGTCTTTGCCGGCAGCGTCTCCTCAGCCCCGCCTGGGGGTCTTCAGGTGTCAGCTGCGGTCTCTCTGTTCCTTTCAGATGAACCAACAATGCGCTCCTGGCGGAGACACAGAGGCACCGGATACACATCTGCTCTCCCGGGTCTCTCGCTGTCATGGACAAGCCAGGCAGTGTCTCCAGTGACACGTGGGCACAGGTGGCTATGTGCCAGCCCACCTGGGAACAAAACAGGTGGCGAAAACTGTACCAGCTGATGCCGGAGGAGAGGAAGGATGGGCTCCCTGCTGCGTCCTGACGCGCTGCTCGTGTCCGGGGAGGTCCCCCTCCAAGATCAAATCGATCACAACAGGTTCCTTCAGGGAGCCTGATTTATCTGCCAAGCAGCTATCTCCCCGGCACCACCGCGTTGCTATAGCTGTCACCCCCAATACAGAGAAGAGACAAATGGCCTCTCTGGGCCTCAGGTACTAGGAGGAGAATGAAATCATAACTCACTGGAGAAGCGGGTGATACATATTTATACCCTGCCTGGCGCGACCTGAACGAGCTCTCCACTCCGTTCCTTCCCCGGCCCTGGGCCAGCATCAATCTCCCCTCCAGTTTGTTAACGCAGCTGCCACTCAAGCCAGGCGGGGGGTCACGTGGCTGATTGTGTGAGACAGTCCATCATGGGCACTTAGGCTTCGCTCGCCCCATGCGAGTGGTTCCCTGCCACGCTGCTGTCTGATGCTGTGCCGCGGATGACATTTCTTTTCTGTTGAAAGAATCTGTGCTCCTCTCCCTGCACCACCTACCTTGTGATCTCACCGTCTTCTTTAATGGAAGCGGGAAATGTCAAAAGGCGCCATAACGCCACAGAAGGGAACCAACAGCCGAGGCCAAACAAACCCACAGGCGCTGTCCTTGGGCCACGTGCAGCGGCCTGACTTAGAGAGCTGGGCCACCAGCGTCTAGGAGCTCTGACCTAGGCGTTTAGCTCTTTGGCCAAAACCACTCAGGTTTCATCCTTTGTATTCTCTCTGGGGACCCTGCGTCCTCTTCCCACAGTTCACACCTGCAGTGTTGGCCAAGGTCTTCCCTACTTTTTCTTCCAGCCGATGCACCCTTCAGTTGTAGCACCTGCTCCACATAGACGGCGTGGAGGCGGGTGCTCATCCTGTGTCACCTGCTTTCACCACGCGGGCAAGTATGGTGGCCCGGAGACGTTCAATGATGTCACAACTTGCCTGGTGGCTTGTGCTCCTGGGGTCTCTGGTTCCCGGTCCTTAAGCATTGCTTCCATATTCAAGATTAAGCTACAGGTTTCTTGTGAATGCGGTTCCCTCCTTTACCAATCATTGGGGGAAGAAAGCCACCATGATGTGGCTGTGGCCCCAGGGCAGAGCTGCTAACAGGAGAGAGGAGAGGAGCTGGACCAACCACCTGGGGAAGTCTGTTCCTAGCAGGGAATGCCTTACTGCCACTGACTGGGAGCTGCATTTCCAAACCCAGATATCAGAACTGTATGGCACAGAACCAGCAGCAGGTGACAGACACCAGAAAGGACCCTGGAGAAGCGCACCACATCTGCCCTACAGGTTCCCCACATGCTCAGCCTGACTATCTGCCTCGGCTACTCCTAGAGATCTGAGCAGCCTGGTCTGTGGCTGTCCAGGAGTGCAAGGCCGCACCCAGGACCTTTTGTCCTTTTGACAAAAGGAACTATGTCCTTTTGACATAGTTCCAGAAAAAGAAAAGACCCGTGGGCCAAACATGGACCAACGGCTTGCAGCGAGAGGAGTTGGAGTGACCAGAGTCAGGAAGGGGGAAAGGAGGAGTGGCGTGGGGAATCAGGGGTACAATACGGCCATAAAACGTGACCAATGTTGTGTGAAAATTACAAAATTAAAGAGAAAAAGAAAATAGTTACAGGTTTCTCCAGGGATGCTCCATGGTTGAGCATTGCTTCCACCTTCAAGGTTAAGCAACAGATTTCTCCAGGTCAAGGGAGTCTCGAAGTTGTCCATGTTGTCCAACTTGTCCATGTCCATGTAAGACAGTGTCCTCTGCAGACCCCACCCCAAGCCCTTTGGACCATAAGTTCAGCCAGGGCTTCTCGTATGGTGGGAGCCTTAGTTCTTTTATCCAGTCCTAGCAAAGTTTTTGGACTGCCTCTCACTCACCTTCATGGGCTCGAATTCCCTTGCGTATGTCCAAATAAAGTCCTAGTCTGGGGTGCTGGATTCAACCTATGAACTGTGTGAGGACACAATTCTACCCACGACAACTGTCAACGAGTAGCTTTCAGTGGAAAGTTATTCCTTGTTTGGACCCAAAGTATCAATATTGTAAAGGTGCTGATAGTTTTTAAATGGATTTATATATTCTATGTAAATCCCAACAGTCTATATAAACCCCCAAATTCCCAAGAACAGTTCAGGACAACATGATTTGTGGGTTCAAATGAAAATGTACATGTGAGAGAAAAAAAGAGAAAAAAATCTGAAAATGGAAAGTGGGGACAGAAACTATGAGATATTAGAACATTTTGTTATAGGATAATGATTACAAGAATATGCCATTGGGCAAAGAGAGCCTATCTCTGAGAACGGGAGAGGATTTAGTGTTTAATAAGATGACATTTCAGCCAGAGTGGAAAGGACAGATAAATGGTATTAGGTCTCCTGGCTGGTCATTTGTGGTGTGGATGAGACACCTTCCTGCCTACTCATTCTACCAAAATAAATTGCAATTCAATAAAGATTTCATTGCAAATATAAAGTATGAAATTATGTCTGGAAGGACACATGGGTGAACTGAAGAAAATGCCAAGAGATCTTCTAAACTTTGCATAAAACCATGAAGTTATAAAAGGAGACAAAGGCATTCGATTTAATTTAGAACATTTCTGGGTGGCAAGAATGCTCTGCGTAAGTTAGAAAGCAAACACTGAAATGGTAAAAATATTTGTAGCAAATGCCAGAGAGAACACTTCTTAATACAAGTTCTTAGAAATTATAATGGAAGAGGGAAAGAGAAGAATAGGCATAGTGTATAAATAGACCTTTTCCAGAACAAAAAAGAAAAAAAAATGTCTGCAAAGATGCTCAGTCTTACTCACTCATGACGGAAGCAATCAAAAGGGAAAGTGACTTGTTTTCTCCTGATCTCAGATTGATGTATTTTCTAAAGGACAGGGGAAGTAGGAACCCTAAGTTTTCTTAGTAGTATCATGGTTATCGTGGGGAATTTGGCAATATCTAAAACATCCAGCAATTCTCATTCTAGATATATACTAGAGACCATCTTAATTTAGTAGGCTTGCCGGAGGATAAAGTATCAGCATGTTTGGATTAACCAGATAATGTCAAATTATTTCCTAAAGAGGTATACTGGTTTCAAATCCCATGAAAAATAGATGAAAGGTAGTTCTCTTTTCCTCACCTAGCCCCAACACTACCTAACTTTTTATTTTTTGCTAATCTAATGCATGCAATGAGATCTTATTCTGATTTCCATTTTCCTGATTAATAACGAGGCTGATGATCTTTTCAAATATTTACACCAGCTATTAGGTTTCCTCTTAACGGAATTCTTTGATGCCAACTTTGGCCAGTTTTTCTATGGGGTTGTTTGATTTGTAGCTGTTCTGAATAGAGTCTGCGTACTAATCCATTGTCATTTATACATATTACAATATTTCTTTTTGGTGCATGGCCCATCTTTTTCCTTTATTTAAGACCTTCTCTCATATATTAGTTTAAAATTTTAACGTAGCCAAATGTATTGATCTTTTTCTTTGTGATCTGAGCCTTTTAAGTCTTATTTAAGAAACCCTTTGCTGCTGAGGTCATAAAGATAGTCTTACACATTTTCTTCTAAAAGTTTTTATTATGACATTTTTCAAATACACTCACTAGTGGAGAGATGAAAGCCCCAACTCTCCATGTGCTGAGCTGTTACTTTCAACAGCCATCAACATCAGCCTCTCTTGCTTTATCTGTTTTACCCCCATTTTTTTCTTGACTGTTTAAAACAAGTCCCCGAAACCGTATCATGTTAGCAAAGATTGCTAACAGATTAAGGACTCAAAGTGTTGCTTTTCCCAAGTGATGCTCTATAGCGCCCCCTTGTTTGAAATGCCCAAGCACCGAGTTGTATTAATTTATCCCTTTTGAATAAATCACAAAGACCCTCTTTCGGGGCAGCCTTTCTCTGGTGACGTGAGCATTCAGCCCAGCTCTCTCAGATGGTGGCTGAGAGTTCTTTCTCTCAGGAATCTGGCTTGGCCTTCGACCCCACCGGATTTTAATCAAAGGCCATTTCAAGAATGGTTATGACCCTGGGGCGAGGGGGGTGGTTGGGGGTCATCTGACAAATGGCCAAATGGTCATCTGTAAAATGGCCAAGGGGAGATGGCAGAGTAGCCCCCCAGGAGGCAGGAAATCAGCTGTCATGCCCAAACTGCAGGCTGGAGGCTGCTGGAGGTTGGGGGTGGTGTTGCACACTGTGCCCTGTGGCTTGGCACTGGCCCTGAGAAGCTGGGAGGGTCTGCTCTCTGGGGGATTCCATTTTCTGCCTCACCTTCCTGCCCAGACCTTCTGAGAGTGAGACTGAGCTTTGTAGGTGTTTTTTAAAAGTCATTTTCTTTTTAAAAATTTTTTCTTTTTGGATTTTTTTTAACTTTATGGCACATATATATGTATGTCTCTCTCTCTATATATTTACATCATTTACAGGTTTTGTTTTTTTGAGACTATGTCTCACTATGTTGCCCGGGGTATCATGGACTTAAGCGATCCCAACCTCAGCCTCCCAGGTAGCTGGAATTACAGGCACACTTCACCACGCCCAACTATTCTTTGGGACTAAGTCTCGCTATGTTGTCCTGGGTGGGTCTCGAACCCGCTGACTCACGCGATTCCTAGTCTTGGACTCCATAGGCTGAGATTAAAGGCGTGCACCACCGTGTCTGGCCCCTTCATTTACATGTGTTTACATCATTGTCTATCCTGAGGTTCTCCCACCATCTTATCACTCATGAGCCCTCTTACTTTCTTACAACATCCGTCATCTTTGTGCAGTTACTGTCCTGTGAGGTACAGGAGCAATCCCAGCATGCACCCATGTACTTCTGCCCCCCTCCCCCCCCCCCCCCCCCCCCCACTCTGAGTTACTCCTGGAGAGCTGAGCAGCCTCATCTGCTGTGGTCCAGGAGCGCAGGTCCTCGCCCGGGGAAAAGGACCTGGTTCCAAAAAAGAAAAATGGTGAGACCAGTGGGCCGAGCCGACTTGCAGGGAGACAGGAGTTGTGCATGTTCATAGGCAGGCGCTGGCCTCAGCCTGGGGCCTACCCAGGGGCCAGAACTCTCACTGGAGAGACCCCAGGCTGAGCGCATAAGGGCTCACCTGGGAAACTCAATTTCCTTTATTTTCCCAACCAGAGGCCCTGACAGGGGTGGGCAAGTCAGTGAGGAGACTGGGCTTCCGTGGGGGCCTCCTCTTCCAGGCAGGCGCCAGGGCAACTGAGGAGTCCAGGTCTGTGGCTGGCCCAGAGGTGAGGGCTGATGGGGTGAGATAAGAGGAGGGAGGGCGGAGCGTCTCCTCATCTCATTAGTCATGAGAAGGGAGGTGTGGCCCGGAAGCCTTGCTTGGGGGCCGGTCCCCAGGCATCCCCGCCCCTGAGGTCACGGTTCTTAGACAGCGAAGCCTAATCTTGGAGCCTAGCATTCAGCATCCTCCAGGATCTGGTCTGGTCTTCTCCAGGTCAGTCTCTGCTGGCCCTCCTCAGTGAGAGCCTCTGATGAACAGACCACCATTGTGCAGGGGAACCCAGCTCTCCTCCCACTTACAAATCTCCCCCTCCCTCCTCTGGGGCGACACCTCTTCCTCCTTCACACAGCCTGTCTTGTAAATTCTTCATTTCTCTCATCATACTTTCAGTTTTCTGATGGCAACAAGAACATCTGATTTGTCTTGGCAATCCCAGTGCCTGAACACCAGGAAGGGAAGAAAGGAATATTTACTGAACAGTTAAATGTCATTCATTACATCAGAGAAATTCCTGGTTAATCCTTATTACCTCGCCTTTTTGGTCTTTTATTTTTATTTTATTTATTTATTTATTTTTTGGTTTTAAGGGGATATTTTTTTTAAAATATTTTTTTATTTATATATATTTCACATCATTTCAGTCCCTGGGGGTCACCCACCGCCTCCCCTTCCCACCCATTCCAGCTGGTCCCCATTCTCCCCTTGTGCAGTTTCATTTGGTTGACCATATATTAGTGAAACCATTTGGTTTCTGTCCCTTTTTATCTGACTCGTTTCTGCTAGAATGATTTCTTCTAGGTACATCCAGGTTTCCATAAATTCATCAAATTTGTCATTTTTAATTGATGAGTAATATTCCATTGTGTATATGTACCACAACTTTTTCATCCAGTCATCTGTTCTGGGGCATTTGGGTTGTTTCCATGTCCTTGCAATTATAAATAGTGCTGCAATAAACATCCGAGCACAGGTGTCCTTTTGTACCCACATTGAGGTCTCCTTTGGGTAGAGTCCCAGAAGTGCGACTGCTGGGTCAAATGGTAATTCCATTTTCATTAGCTTGAGGGTTCTCCATACTGCTTTCCATAGTGGCTGGATGAGTTTACATTCCCACCAGCAGTGTAAGAGTGTTTCTTTCTCTCCACATCCACGCCAGCACTTGTTGTTGCCTGTTTTTTTGATGTGGGCCATTCTTACTGGTGTAAGGTGGTATCTCATTGTGGTTTTGATTTGCATTTCTCTGATTGCTAGTGATATTGAGCAATTTTTCATGTGTCTGTTGGCCATTTGTATTTCCTCTTTGGAGAAATGTCTTTTTAGTTCTTCTCCCCA
>PVHY01033254.1:0-11276 GCA_004024945.1 Uropsilus gracilis
GTCTGTCCTGCTGGTCATTTTCCTGGCGCACAAGCACCGGAGAGGGACAGGCGCCGACTGGCTACAAGCTGCCTGGCGGGGCCTGCCCTGCCTGTCCCGGGCGCAGCCCATGTGAGTGCAGCGCCCAGGGCACTGGACACGTGGGCCGAAGGAGGACACTGGGAACTGGGACACAGGGTGAGCCAGCTGGGCCGAGCCTCTGCCTTCTTAAGGCTGTAGGGAGAGCAGGAGAGTAAATCAAGACCAGGAAGAAGGTCCTGGGGGACGGGAGGTGCTTGTGTGACTGGGGTCAGGCCTCTGACTCAGCACTGCCCTGCCTGGCAGATCTGGGCAGGTCACCTTTCTTAGGCCTTCAGGGACTGCAGGCGTCCAGGGGCACATATGAGAAGTCCTGGGCGTCACCTGGCCTGGCCAGTGTCTCTGACCAGCACGGGCCTCTGGGCTGACTTCCGGGCCCTCCATCCCGGGTAGGACTCCTGTACAGGCTCCTGCCTGTAGGAGATCATCTTCGGGCCTGGCATCCTGTTGAGTCAGAGTAGGCAAGATGCGTTCACTCGTGTCCTTGAGCTCAGCCCTCAGGACACAGATGGGAGCGCGTCAGGCACCGAATGTAATGACCACGGTAAACTCGGTTGGGTGCTTACCGTGTTCCTGCCTCTGAATCCCTATTTAATAAATTATTGCATTACACGATCCAGAGGCCTTCTGGACTCAGCGCAAAGAAGATGCCAAGACATGCAAGGAGAGACTGACATTTACACCCGCACTCTCTGGCTTACTCCACCTGCGCGCACAATGCAAGACTATTCAAAACACCAATACGAGGTTTATTTGTAAACAAAGCGGGAACCAAGAGTCACTGAGGCCACGAGTGACCAGTGATCTCACCCCAGTTACCGTCCAGGTTCTAAGTCCTAAAACCCTTCCAAGATGGCGCCTTCTCCCCACATAGACCTAAACAAGTGCTTGCAAAGAAGCACGTGTCTTTGAGACCTGACGGGGCCCTTTCACACGAAGATCCGTTTTCAGCAAGTTCAGCTCCTCCTTCCCTGGGAGGCTCGCAGAGTCCACGTTTCCTCTCACCTTCAGTGGCGCACGGGGCCGAGTTTTCCAGCGACACAGACTGCAAGTCTTCCGGCAGCTCCTCTCTTTCTCAGCTGTCTGAATTCCTGATTTCAAACCAAAGGCCCAAACTTGTGTTTCCCTTCACTTTTCCTCTTCCCTGGGGTGCCGACCTTCCAGCTGCTGCCATCCCGCCTCCCCAGCCCACGATCACGTGCCTCCAATGGTGCTTTTTTTGTGGCTTCTATCCTCTCCTGCAGACTCCACCACCTTGCTCCCATCCTTGCTTGCCCTCAGGGCAGGCATCATCCGGGCAATTTCTGATTGGCTGCCTGCCCAGCTGGGTCACCCTGTTACACTCAAGGGGCCTCAGAGCTCAGATGTGGGCATCACGGGCCCAGGCTTACCAGGGCTCAGCCTCTAGTCGCCCAGGGCGGCTCAACAGAAATGCTGGCTGTTGTTGTCGTTCTGCCCACCTCAGGGTGAGCAAACAGGCCCAGAGAAGTTCAGCCACTTGCTCAAGGTCACACGCTGTGAATGGGTGGGGCAGGGAATCAAACACGGGTCCTGAGAACAACACTCTGCCCACCCACCCACCCACCCACCCACAGCCTCTGCCGTTCACCAGCGAGCCTGCACCCGCCTCATGAAGCACCCGCTTTCCGAGCAACTGGGCTGAGTTTCTGCTCGGAATCTCTGGCTCTGAGACTCCTTTGACTTAATTTAAATCGAAAAAACTTTCTCATTCTTACTCGAGAGGGGCCCAGGGCAGAGCATCGCATCCCGTGGGCACTTGGTAGGAATGCAGATTCTTAGGCCGGCTGAGTTAGTCACTCAGAGAGGGCCCTCTGGCATGCTGATGCCCGCTGAAGTTGGGGGACATGGCTGTGAAACCCCGGTCTCCCAAAGCCCGGTGGCTGGGTTAATTAAGCCCCCAACAGGGACTGAGGACACCTTCGGAAAAGCAGAAAAGGGAAGGAAATAAACGGACGGGGAAGGTGAGCTGCCAGGACAAAGTAGCGGAGGGGAAGGAAGGGGGCCCAGCCCCAACTGCGCACCAGGGCTGTGGGCTGCTTCTACCGCGCACATGTGGGCCCTCAGTGGACCTTGTGGGGGTCCCAGCGCCTCGGCTGCTGAAAGTTATGGGGATGGTGCTGCCCAGATGTTAGGAGTGGCCTCCCGCACTGTGAGGTGCCTTCAGGAGGCCACATCTCTTCCCCGCCAGCTTCCTGCTGGAGTCGGAAGCCGCTGCCGCCCCAGAGGCTGCTGGGAACGAGGTCCCCTTGGCCTTTCCCGCCCTCGCACCCCGTGGGGGTTTCCCAGGGAGCAGGTGCCTCCTCGTGCACCCCTGTGCTCGCTGCCCTCTGCTGACCCTGCCGCCCCTCACGCTGCCCACGGCCCGGGACTCACCCACTTCTGCTCGTCGCCCGCGATGCTGATCGGGCCTCAGCGTCGCCCTTTGGGGTCACCTGGGGCGTCTGACCAGCAGCGCCGATGAGCGCAGACCCGTCCGCCTAGACCTGCCCTCACGCAGCGGGAACAGCCGCGTCCGCGGTGTTTGACGCGCTGAAAACAGCGCCTCAGGAGTTCAGACCCGACCGGTGCCCTGTGGGCCGGAGTTGGAAGCCACTGCCTGGGCCTGACCTCGTGAGCCCCCCAAAGGTCTGAGTCCCCAGGGACACGCGGCTAAGCCAGCAGGAAGGACTCAAGGCCTCCCCTCCCCTCCCCCAGCGCCAGGTGCTCGCTCTCGGCCCAGCAGTCGTCACGGACGCTGGCTTGGCCTTGTGGGGCGGGACCGGAAGTTCCCAAAAGGTCGTCTGTGGAGAAACTGAGGCACGAAAGCACCGAGGGAACGTTCTGGAGCCCTGCAGACCCTCGGCCTGGGGGGGCCTTGACTGCCCTGCGGTCCCCAAGTGACCTACTGACTGTGCTGAGCCGGGGGGTTAAATGGTCCCCGCTGTGTGGCTGTCTGCTTTCGGGGAGCCCAGCTGGCTGCCCCGCACCCACCCCTGCAGCAGCTCTGCGACTTTCGGCTCCTAGCGAGGCCACTCCCTGGGATTCTGGTTGTTCTTCTGCCACTGGAGGTGGCAGATGTGCCATAGCACTGAGGTGGCTGACAAGAAGGAGGTTTCTCTGGTGCCCGCGCGTTACACACAGGGAGGACTCTGACCTGTGACCTCTGACCTTGTGCCACCGGGCGGGGCTGGAAGCCTCCTGCTCTGTCCCACTTGTCCAGGCCTCACCATGCAGAACCTGCCTGTGCGAACAGAGCAGAGGAAAACAGAACGGCTATTCCCCGAATGAACAGAACCACCGCCTGATCCAGCACCTCGATGTTGGCGACCCCAAAGAGTCGCCAACAGAGGCGCATGCAGTCATTCACCAGCGTTATCACAGCAGCCAGAACGTTATCGGGGTGCTGGATGGGGGAGCCAGGCATGGCTGCATGGGGTCAGCCTCGCCAGGCAGGGTTCTCCAGGGACACGGACGGGCCTCCAGGACATGGCGCAGGGGGATATCAGCCTGTTATGGCAGACAGTCCTCACGGGGCTCCACCCATTGCAGGACCTAAGAGAAGAGAAGAAACAGTGGCTTGGGTGGGGGGTCTGATGGGGAATGGGGCCTCTGTTTCACTGGAAGGAGCTTCAGTTGGGGGAGACAGAACTTCTGAAGGGAGGTGACGGTTGGTCACCATGGAAAGTGCCCAGTGCCACAGAATGATGCGCTAAAGTCGTGATTAAGGGATGTGACACGTTGATTATATTTCGCCACAATCAAAAAAAGTGGAGGAGACTGGGAGTGAGGTCGGCGGGCCTTGGGGCCTGGCCTAAGAAATACATGTCTCCGGCGCTGGGGGGAGATCTGGCCAAGAGCACAGCCATTGGGCCGTGGCCCCCAGCACTCTCCTCCGGCTTTCCCCTCTCGGGGTGCACTGTGCCCCCACCTCTTCCCTCCTCATGGCCGTTGTCCAGGTAAGGCCTCGCTTCCCACTTCGTGTGGGCAGCAGGGGCCACAGCTGGCACAGAGTCAAGGTAGACCAGATGGAAGCTGATCCCTTGCTGGCTCTGGGACTCGGGCCTGGATCCACACCCTGGAGATGCCCCCTCCCCTGGGTGCTGGGACCTGGGAAGCCTGTCTGCTGCCTCTGCATCCTCATCTGGGCCGTTATGCTGGTTTCCTGTTTGGTCCTCGCTCTTCCTCTCCAGCTGTCATCCAGGGGACCCGGCGGATGGCAGGCAGCCATCTCCTGCACACCTCTGAGCCTGCGCAGGGTCCCATGTGGGGGACAGAACAGTCCAGTCCTCCCCTGGGGTTCATGGTGCATCCTTCTCACCAGGATCCTCCTGCCTCACATGGAGTGTCTCTCCCAACTCACAATCCCCAGGCATCTCCCAAAGCATGGCACATAACATGTGACACACATGTGGCATGTTCCAGTGACTCCCATGCACCTTAACCAGCATTCTTAAGGGCCCCATCATCCAGAGGGTGGAATGGCTCTAAAGTTGCCATCTGCCCATGAATGGCTCGCCACCCCCCCCAGGCCCCCACACACACTCCCCACATCCCCACAACCATTCAACCCAACTTGCTTTCTTGCTGTCTTGGTTCTTCAGTTCTTGCTTTGTTTTTAAGTGCTCTATCATATCTATATGCCTTTTCACTTTCTTTTAAGAGATCTCTGTATAACACTTACTGTTCGAGTGCTTTGAAATGCCAGCTCACTAACTTTGATTTTTTAATTTTTAATGTCAGTTATTTACATAATACAATGGGGGGTTCAACTTCACCCCCCTACATGCCTCACTTGCCTTCTATCAAGGTCCCCTCTCCCATTTCTTCTCCCCCTTATTCCCAACACCCAGTACATTTTCTCAAAGTCTAAGGATTATTCTGGCTGGGTTTTGTGGTTGTTTTCTTGGTGTTTATGGTCCACAGTTGAGTAAACCCTTCCAATAACTGTCTTTCACTTTCTAATTTATTTCATGTATTTGCCTCAAGGGCCAATCATTTTGTCCCAGAAGGCACAGTTTCTTCTTTCTAGACTGCTCGCTGAGCAGTGTTCTGGTGAGTGTGTATCCGGTTTATCCCAACCATGTTAGGTCGGGTCCATGCCTCGGCAGTCGAGGACAGCGCTGCTGGGAACAAGGAGGCGTCAGTCTTTGGTGTCTGTGTCTGCATGTTCTCAGGTAAACACTGAGCGGCCGTGTTGCTGGACCGTAGGGTGTCTCCTTTTTTATTTTTATTTTCAAGGAATCTTTGTCTTGTTTCCCACAGAGGCTGTGCCAGATGACATGCCCAGAACAGAGAGTGTCTGCTTTTCTCCTCATCCCTGCCACCATTTGTTATTTCCAGCAGGGGTGGGGGGTGGCATATTTCATTGTGGTTTGATTTGATTTCCCTCATTATAAGTGGTGTTGAGCCCCACCACCTGAGTGTCTTCTTTGGAGAAGAGTGTGCTTAGGTCTTTCCCTCCCTTTCTTGGTTGACTTGTTTCTTTTCCTGTTAACTGTGTGGCCTCTTTGTGTTCTCTGGTCGTGAGCCCTTTGTCCACTGTGGGGTGAGCAAATACCTTCTTGTGGTCTGGAGGTTGCCTTTTTATTTCTGTGATGATTTCCTTCAAAGTACATAGGTTTTGGGGATTAATTTACTTTTGCTTTTGTTCCCTTGGTGTTGAGGTCATGTCCTCAGTTTACATCTCTGTGACTGGTATGTAGTTGGTGTCACCTGTTTTCTAAGTGTTTTATGGCTGCAGGTCTCCTGTCTAAGTCTTTAAGCCTTTCTGTTAAATCTTGTAACTCATCACATTTGTCTAATTCACTTGACAACTCTTTAAAGATACTATTATTCATCCTATTTTGTGAAGGAGAAACTGAGGCACAAAGAGATGAGTGACTTGCTCAAGATCACATGACTTCTTAAATATTTTTAATTTTGCAATTTTCATGCAACCTTGGACATATTTGTTGGGTTGTTGTTCCCCTTAGGTATGTCCCTCCCTTCCACATTGTACCCCTATCTCCAACCTTAATCCATTCGTGCCTTCTTCCCACTGGTCACTCCAACTCCTTGTGCTGCTGTAAGACATTGATTCATGCTTTGTCACTGGTCTTTTCTTTTTCTGGAGCAATGTCCACTTCTCTGGGTGAGGGCCTGCACTCTGGGGTCATAGCAAATCAGGCTGTTTGGGTCTCCAAGAGTAACTGAGGTGGGTAGTCGGGCTGAGCACATGAGGAACCTCTTGTAGGGCAGATGTGTGGTGCGGTTCTCCAGTCTTCTTTCTGGTGTCTGTCACATGCTACTGCTTCTGTGCCATGTAGTTCTGATCTCTTGGTTTGGGAGCCCAACTCCCAGCCACTGGTCATGAGACATTCCCTGGGGAAACAGACTCCTCAGATGGTTGGACCAGCTCCTCTCCTCTCTCATGTTAGTTGGTCTACCATAGGGCTGCAACCACTCTCTGTGGCTTTTTCCCCCCGCATTGACTGATAAAGGAGGGAGCCTCACTCACATTGCACAAAACTCTGGACCAGGGGTTTGGTTCCCATCCCCAAAGACAATGAGGTGGAAATCTGTGACAGGTCGCCACAATCACTGGTCTCACGGTCTTCTCTCAGTGGTTCCAATCATGCTCTCTTCGGATCTTATCCAGGTTGTGGGTGTATCCAAGGCTGTTATTACTTCCTTCCCCCTCCTTTATATCTGCAGCTGGAGTGCTGGTTCTTTTATTCCTAGTGCAGGTCTGATTGAGGTTAGAATAAACCAAAGGGGGAGCCCTCCCCCCAAGCCCATGCCCAGGCAGAGATGCCCAGCGCCCCCACCCTAGTTCACATGGAGTCAGAGAAGGGCTTCCCCAGCCCGAGATCTCTGGGCCCGAGACCCTTGGACTTGAGACCCTGAGACCCTCAGAATCGGGTGGCATAGGACTCACCCAACCCCTCGACCCCAACAGTGGCCTAGACTGCAGTGGGGGTATGCTGAGGTCCTCTCCAAGGGCCTGAGCCATCCGAAAGGCAAGATCACATAATGAGTGAGAAGCAAGCGGGGGATGTTTCCTAGCTCTTCATACAAAAATCTCTAAGGCATAAATTTAAAAGCGAAATTGTGGGTTGTAGGCTATAAGGATATTCTGCTTTAACAAGATAAAGATTTCTTGGAAATCTGATGTCCTCTCACCCACAATTATTAGACTTCCTGTTGACAGCGTCTCCAACAATTGGTCTTGTCAGACTTCTCAACTTTCCCACCCTGGTAAAGATAAAATAATATCCCATGGTAATTTGAATTGTAACTTTCGTCTTCGGGCCATACCACCCTGAACGCACCCATCTCCTCTGAATTGTAACTTTTTTGGGTATTATTGAGTTGAAGCATCATTTCATTTGTTTCCACATGCTTCCATTTCTTTGAAATGTTTGTATGTGTCATCAGAATTATCTACTGCGTTTTTCAAGATTGGTGATTTTGAAGACTTGCTCAAGAAATCCTTCTCCCAGGAAACAAACAAAACATAAAGTAGAGGAAGAAATCCTGTCTTGCCCCTAGACATAAAAATACTCCTCTATAGTTTGTCATAAAAGCTTTAAATTCATCCTTAACCTAAATAGAGTAGATTTCTACATTTGGTGTGAGGTAAGGATACCTTCTCCTCTCTTTTAAATAGCTGGTCATCATCTATTTACTAGACCATTTACTAGGCCCTTCTTTCACTCAGTGATACAATCCTTCCTGTGTTATATATCAAAGTCTTTTCTGGGTTCTTTATTCTGTTCCACTGGCTAATTTGCCTAAGTCTACATGAATACTGCATTGTATAGTAAGTCTTCATAGCTAAGAGTAGATTTCCTAACCTTACTCTTCTTTAGGGTGTCTTGGGCTTTTTGTTCTTCCATGTAAGTTTTAGGATCAACTTTCATTAAAAGCCATTGGGTTAATTGGAATTACACTGATCTATAGCTCTGTATGAGGAGAATTGGCATCTTCATCCTGTTGAATTTTCCAGCCACAGACCTGGGTTACCTCTCCATTTATTTAAATCGTATTTAATGTCTTTCGATCGAGTTTTATCTTTTTTATGTAAATCTTCAAGGTTTTTGCTAGTTTTATTGCATTTTTGTTCTTGTAAGTGGAATATTTTTGAAATATATTTTCAAAGTATATACACAATGGCAACTTATTTGGGGTCATAAACCTTATAGCCAGTTGCGTTGTTAAAATCTTACTATTTGGATCTCTTGTCAATTTTATTCTTGGATTTTCTATCAACAATATATCATATGTAAATACTTGTAATTTGGCTATTTTTCCCATCCAAAGGCCTTTTTTTCTTTCTCTTTATCCTTTACTGCTCTATCCAAGACCTCTGGCGCAATGTTAAATAGATGTAGCAATAGTGAACACACTTATATGGTTCCTCGTTTTAAAGGAAATGTGGCTAAGATAGACCCCCCAAAATTAGTGACTGCAAACATTTTCTAAGTTCACTTTATCATCTTAAGGACATTTCCTCATAGTTCACTAAGGATTTCAAGATGAAACGGTTTTGATCATTGTTTCTCCCCCTCTTGTCAGTTGAGAGGGTCCTGTTTTCTCATCTTACATCTGTGCATGTACATTTTCAGTTTGGGCTCCCACAAAAGCAGATCCTGGGGGGAAAATGGGGTTCTGGCAGGTTATTTCAGCGCTGACTGCAGACACGAGGGATTAAGGACACTGGGATGGGGAGGGAAGCAGTCCTTCAAAGGAGCTGGACTCTGGGGCTAGGGAGGGCCCCGCTCAGCCTACAGGATACTTCCCACCACTTCCCGTGGAAAAGGGATGAGGTTGCACACCCATCATCTCACAGTGCGTGGTGACAGCAGGAACCTAACGCTCACTCCTGGGAAACACCACCAGGCAAGGAAGTCCCTCAAGCATGGAAGGACCGAGTCAAGATGCAAAAAGAAACATGGACTAAACCTGAGCCTGACACTGAGACCCTGTGAGGGACTCTAAGGCTGCCCAGGACGGTCTCTGCACATGCAGCAGATGGCAGGGGAGGGCAGACGTGACGTGGCCCGGATGCCATCACCATGACTGTCCATGGAAGTCATGTGACATGACTTCCATTGTCACACCTGTGCCTACCTAGACCAGCCCAAAGGATGTGACGGCCTGTGTTTTGACACTGATGAACTGGGGCTGCTAACATTTCTCTTCTAATTGGTATCACTATTTGCAAGAGTGAAATGAGCCTCTAAATTCAATTGGATTTAAATAAATCGAATCACAACGAGATTCTAGGGCTGAGTCTGACTCCCATGAAACCCTGTTGCTGAAGAGTCGAATTTCAGAGCTTTCATGTTTGACCATAAGCTGTAGCTGGCCAGATCCTGACCCAGAAGGTTCTCTTCTGAGCTGGTACGTGTTCGTGGTTTTAAGACTTTTTTTAAAGAACCAGTTTTAGGTTCACAGCAAAGCTGTAGGGAAGGGACAGTGACCTCCCAGGTATGCCCCAGCCCCAGCGTCTCCTCCCCCATCATCAGCAACCCCCACCAGGGGGTTACGACTGGGGAGCCTACAACCCTCCATCATCCCCTAAGGCCAGTGTCCACATTGGGGTTCACTTTGGGTTTGTATGTTCTGTGGACCAGTGTCGTTTTGTCACCACACAAGGGGAGGACCTGGATGTTCTCAGCTGGGCCCAGCCCCCCAAAACACAGGCAGAAAAACTGCAAATGTGTCCGCCACTGCCCGCTGCTCTGCCTGCTGGAACCAAGGGTTGGAGTGAGGGCCCAGCCTCCAAGCCAGAGAAGGGGTCTTTGCCCTCTCTGGTCAAGACTGAAAGGAGGACCCTGGACACTGAAGAGGGTGAGTCAGCGTTTAGTGGAAGAGGAGGGAAGTGCTCCAGGGAGACCCCTCATGAGAGACCCCCAGCGGCTCCCTGGGGGTGGTCGGGCGAGGGATTAGGGTTAAAGGGAGACACTTCACTGCTGAGAGGGCAAGGAGAGTGGGCTTGGCTGAAGCCCCTTTGTCCTCCCTTGCCTGTGTGGTCCAGTTACGGTGGCCAGCTGGGAGCACCACCAGCTGGTGATCGTGCTGACCAACGTGGACGTGGTGTGGAGGTAGCGTGCCCTCAGCTCCAGGGAGCACCAGTGTGGCCTCAAGACCTGCAGCTCCTTTCTGCTGTAACCGCCAACTTGATCACTGGTAGAAAGGACTTGGGGGGCGGGCATGGTGGCATATGCCTATAGGTGGCAGCCTAGGAAGCCACGGCTGGGGCCAGGGCTCATGGTTTGAGTCCCACTGGAAGCACATAGTGAGACCTAGTCCCAAAAAAATAGCTGGGCATGGTGGCACACGCCTGTAATCCCAACTACCTGGGAAGCTGAGGGTGGGGATTCCTTGAGTCCGTGGTACCCTGGGCACCGTGAGCCTAAGGTTCCATGGGCCAAAATAGCGAGACCTAGTCTCAAAAAGAAAGAAAGAAAAGAAAAGAAAGGACTTGGGGTGACCAGGCCGGAGAGGTTAGAAACAAAAGCAAGGAGCCAAGGACGTTTGTGACAAGGTGCCAGGACTAGAGTCACCAAGTCCATGGAGCCTTTGGTTCGCCAGCCCGTGGGAAGCCCAGTCTTGTCCTTGAGTCCTGTCCTGTACTTGGCCACGACCCTTGCCTTCTCTGTATCACACAGCATCACTGTCCTGAGATTCTCTGTGCCTCACATGCTCCCGCCTCCCTCCCCGAGCCCTTGGTAGCCAGAGACCAATCACGTGGCGGCCACAGACCCTCAGCAGCTCTGTCGCCTGACAGTGTCGCTGTGACTTAAGGCCGTATTTCCTCATATGCACCAAAACGGCTCTTTCTGTTGCTGTGGTCATTACGTGCAAAAATGGAATAAGCACGTAGTTTGCATCTTAGCAAAGAAGCATCGGCTCAATGTTATTTTCTTTTTTGCTTCTTCGTTGGATAAACTGAAGTCATGCTTTGCTGGGAAAAGGAAGAGGGGCGTACTGAGGTGTGTTGTGGACCCAGAAACCTAAGAGCAGGGGAGAGGAGGGCAGAGACGGGAAAGAATTTCCGGCTGCCACCTCCTGAACCTTGTTTCCAAATGAGAAACTCCCCCTTTCCGTTCTATCTCAAGCAGCTCATCCAGACAAGTCTTTCCCAGGCAGCCCCTCCAGCCGGTACCTGCCAGGACGCAGCGATGCTCTTCCATCTCTCAGCTGTTCCAGAG
>PVHY01033255.1:0-11271 GCA_004024945.1 Uropsilus gracilis
CATCACCCTGTGGGCAGAGTCAGAGAGAAGCAAACAGGACAGGGACACTGGTCAGACTGAGCTGCCTGTCTCCTTCATCCTGCACAGCATCTCCAGCAGCCCGTGAGGAAGCTTCTGAGGCAGGGAGGCCCACCTTTGCCCCACAGGCGAGCTGGGACTCCCCCGAGCAGGCAAGCTTCGTGCCCCCAGGCCAGACTGGCTCCCTGAGCGGGTGAGCACCCATGATAGGGCCTTGAAGGGCCTCTGGGGACAGATGTCAGAACGTGCGGGGCCCCCATACCCCTGTGGCAGAACCGCCATGGCAGTCAGGGAGCATATGGCTCAGTGGCTGAATCAAAGGGCCAGCCTCCTCCGCACGGAGCTGCCAGCACCAGCATCTGCCGGGAGACGGGACGTGCTGCCTGCAATTAGCGATCTGGAAAATGAGGCTCAGCACCCACGGTGACCAGCTTCACCAAGGACCCCAGGGCAGGCAGCTGCCTGGTCTCAAAATTGAGCGTGTTCCAGACAGAGCCAGTTTCCTCAGCCAGACAAGACCCCACCCAGGGAGAGGGACTGAGGGCAGGGGCAGGAGGGAGGGGACACTGCTGGCCCCTCCTGCTCTCGTCCAGCCCAGGAACCTACAAGCCCAGGAAGTTCCTTCCTTTCTAAATATTTATTTTTGTGCTAAAAGATGCCGAAGATGATATTTACTATTTTTAAACCCACGGTTCAGTGGCATGAAGGACACTCACGTCACTGTGGCATCATCGCCGCCCACCTCCGGAACGTTTTCATCTTGCAACACTGAAACTCTGTCTCTGTCAGACACACGCTCCCCATTCCCCCCCCTCAGCCTGGCCATTCCCACTCTACATGCTGTCCCTGTGAATCTCCCATCATAGGAGCCTCTTTTCACTAGACTCACACAGAATCCATCCTTTCGTGCCTGTCTTACTACACTTACATCATGTCCTTCTGGTTCAACCATGTCGTTGCCTGTCTCAGAATGCCCTTCCTTTTCAGGGCTGCATAATATTCCACCGTGTGTACTGACTGAGCTTTGTGTACCCACTCATTCACTGACTGTCTCCTGGGTTTAACTGTTATGAATAACACTGCTACAAACCTAAGTGTACAGTTAGTTCTTCAAGGTCCTGCTCTCCATTCTTTTGGATACTGACTCAAAAGTAGGGGTGCCAGATCAGATGATCTGGCAATTTTTTGAGGACCAACAATACTGTCTTCCTCAGCAGCTGTGCCATTCTACACTCCTGGCAGCAGGGCAGAAGGGTTTAACCCCTCCCCCACATCCTTGCCCTCTGGAGAGACATCTTGAGGCCAACTCTGTGGTACAAGGTGTCTGTAGGGCTCCCCAGTTGAACGGACTTGGGAAGTAGCAAGCTTCCCACTCTTCCACAGGACTCCTCATGTGGCTGAGCTTGGGGACAGGCAGGCACCAGCTGAGTGGAGCTGACCAGAGCTGCCAGGAAGCTGTGCTCTGAAGGGGCAGGCTGTGGACTGGCCTATCCTGACCACCAAGGTGGGTCACACCTCAGCTGAGTATAGGCAGCAGTGGACCAGCCATAGCCAAGAGGGGTCATTTTTCTAGAGAGAGGTTGAGAGCAATCACCTTAGAAGAACCCTGTCACAGCCAGGAGCAATGGCGCATGCCTATAATCCAAGCACTGGGAGGCAAGAAGCCAGGGATCACTTGAGTTCGCGGGTTTGACTACCCTGGGCAACACAGTAAGACCTGGTCTCGAAAAAGCAGCCAGGTGCGGTGGTGGCAGCTGTAATCCAGCTACCTGGGAGGCTGAGGCTGGGGATTGCTTGAGTCTGCGGGATCAGGACTATCCTGGCACCATAGCGAGACCGAGTCTTGAAAAAAAAATCCTATTACAGAGATTTGGGTAGGGACTCCCCCAGACTGTTGGCTTCTTACTCGAGTGTGTGTGGGGTACCTGTCTACCTGGCTTCTGCCTTTGTAAAGAGTCTCCCAGGATGTTATCTCTTGCACAGTTGGCCTCTTCCAGGTTAGAAAAGGGGTGGGGGTGGGGGTGGAGGGAGGGTCAGTGGAAAAGCAGAGACAGAACAGAAGCTCAGTCTTAAAAAGGAGGCTTAGGGCTCAGGACACCCCCCCCCCCGACCACCACCCCCCCGGCCAGGCGAAACCCTCCGGCCTGAAGCTGGTGGTGGCCCCATCTCTGCTCCCCCTGCCACCTCCCAGGGAGGCCTCCTCCATGGCTGGGGAGTGAGGCACTTTCCCAGCACTGAGCAGAGCCCTCCCCATCCGGAGTGGCCGCTTATGGTCAGTTCTCGGGCTGGCAGACGCATCTGGCACCCCTCTCCACCGAAGGAGGGAAAAACCACCTCCTACCCAGGCCTGCTATCACCCCAGATCTGCGAGTCCAAGCTTCTGCCTCCAAGAGATACGCTTGGGACGCCGGGGAGACGGCGGCCGCCTGCGGAGGAAGTCAAAACAAAGGCATAAAGGGAAGAGGAAAAGCTTATTAATTTTTGGGCCCCATTCCAGACTTTACACCTGGCCCATTTCAGCGTTCTCTGAACTGACAGATTCAGGCAGAAGGAGGGAAGGAAGGGGGACATCTTGTGCCCTAGAAATTCACTGCCCAGAGCCACCAGTGAAGGCGGTTGACTTAGAGTCACAGGACATTAATTAGCTTTGGAAGGAAACACGGGAGGTCAGCACCAGGAGTGACTCAGGGCTGGACGACCTTGAGCAAGTTGCTTAACCTCTCTGAACCGCCGGCTCTTAATCTGAGAGACCCCAAGTTCTGAGGAAGAACAGCAGCTGGTCATTAGGGCATCGCGATGCCACTGCTGCACACTGAGGGACCTTCTTAGTCATGGCCGTTATCTCCACTATCCCTCCCACCCTGCTGGAGGTGACTGCTCAGGCCTCCGGCAACGTGGGACCTGTCCAGGCTTAGGCCTCACACCCCCCAGGAGCCAACAACACACCTAACAATTCCACAGCCAGGTGTCCGGGCACCCACAGGCGCTGGCCTTCCTCCAGTCCAGACGGTACAGATGTCCAGGTGCAGTGACCAGGTACAGATGTCCAGGTGCAGTGACCAACCCACAGACTCTCACTGGTGCCCAGCAACAGAGGTGAAGGTCCCTTATCTTGTTCTCAAGAAAACAAGCTAGAAAATTAACCAAAAGCCAAATTCTCACTCAGGGAACAGGGCTGTGCCATCCCCAGCCCTCGCTTCCCTGGTAAGCGATGGCACTCTCTGCCCCTGGGATTTGTCCGTACCCAAGGGGCATCGACAGCCCTCCTCCCCCTCAGCTAGGCAGACTCCGGCTGGCCAGCTGGACTGTCCCCCCAATGGCTTCCGATCCCACATGGCCTCGGCTCTCTAACTGACCCTGCTGAAGCCTGCAAGGACACGGCGGCGCCTCGCCAGAAGCGGTTTCCTCTACATAACTGACAGGAATTGTCATCGCGCGATGCGATTCTATTAGATTCTGCTACAATCCGGGCCCATTTTTCTCTCTCCGGAACATACGGGCAGCGTGGAAGGGAAAGTTCATCATAAATAGGATTCCGCGGGCACAGATCCCCTCGGCAGGCAGCAAGCGCCAGAAACACTTCGTGTCACACGTTCAACAAATATTTATTAGGCCCCTAACATGCTAGACAGGCTGGGAGAGACAAAGGAAATAAAACAAGGCCCGGCCATCGAGAGTCGAGATAAAAGGAGATGCAGAGAGACGCAGGGAGATGTGGGTTCTCGGAACGCTGACCAGAGGGTGTTGGCGAGGCGATGAAGGCAGGGAGAAAGGAGGCTTCACTCTGCCTGGTGAAGTTATCTGATAACTGAAGTTATCCGTTATCTGCATAACCGAGATTGGGTTTTGGAGAATGAATGAATTCTCTATGTGGAAGGGCATTTTAATCAAGGGGAACAGCATGTGCAAAGGAATGGAGGCAGGAAAGAGTTTTTGGGGCCCAAGGTTTTTGCGGCCCCAGATTTTGCACAGGGTGCAAGAGGAAGCCAGGAAAGCTCTTTGACTTGTTAACTTGGCTGTCATTAGGCTGACAGCAGGGAGTGGGAATTTAGAGCGCAGACTTCGGCATCGCAGACTTGGACATCAGTCTGTTCGGGCTTGAATCCCAAGTCGGAACCCAGTACCCGCGTAAGCTATTACAGACCAGAGGTTTTCTTTTTCTTTCTTTCTTTCTTTCTTTTTTTTTTTTTTTTGAGACTATGTCTCGCTATGTTGCCCGGGGTAGTCTCGATCCCACAGACTCAAGCGATTCCCAGTCTCAGTCTCCCAGACAGCTGGGATTACAGGTGCCTGCCACTGCACCCGGCTGCTTTTTTGAGACCAGGTCTCATTACGTTGCCCGGGGTAGTCTCGAACCCGCGGACTCAAGCGATCCCAGGCCTCTAGCCTCCCAGCGCTTGGATTACAGGTGCACGCCACCATGCCCAGCTAGACCAGGGGTTTTTCTAGCTCATGAGGACACTCATGGAAACCAATTATTCTTACCTACTTTTAGCTCACCTCCGAGTGGGGGACAGGTGGGGAGCCAGGGCCTAGGCCCTCCATGGGGGGTGGCAGGCACCCTGGAGGGTGCAGAGAAGGGAGACCTCTGGTGAGGCTGGGCAGACAGCCTGACGGCAGGGGACGGGCACGGTGGCCTCTGGGTGAATCTGGAGCGCATCACCTGGACTCACTGAGGATAGGAGGAGCGTGCGCAGCCAAGGGCCTTCAAGGACTAAGTTAGTTAATGAACAACACGTAGGAGGGGGCTGGGCGCAGAGGAGCCTGCGGGAAGTGGTGGGAAATAATTGCTGAGGCCTGTTCCCTGCCGTGCCGAGCCGGCTGCAGGAGGACGGAAGGATCAGCCCGTGCCCTGAGACGGGAGGGCTGTGTTGTGGGGCCCAGCACCCAACCTGGACTGCGGGATGAGATGGGGGCCAGGCAGGCGGGGCCATGGCCTCTGGAGGGAGCGTTTCTCAGGGAGAAGTCCACTGCAGGAGCAGAGGCTGCAGGGACAGTGTCGGACAGGGGCCACAGTTCGGGCCAGAGCCCACCCCCCGTCCCAGCACTGGCCTGGGTCTCCTGCAGGGATCAGGACAGGCGATGACTTCCCTTCCCCTCCGGGACCCCGGGCCGGCTCTGCTGGCCCAGGGCAGCGAGGACTCTCCCCCATCACCCCCCTCTCCTCCCTCTCCTGTCTGCTCACCTCCAGTCTGGGCCGTGGTGAGGCAACAGAGGAGCTATGATTTATTCATCCAGCAGCCCCAGGCAGCCTGGCTCCCGCTAATAAATGAACTGAAAAGTCAGGCTTCTCTGCTCACAGCCCTGTTGCGTGTCCCGACCCCGTCATCTGGCAACAAGGTGATGTTTTGATGACATTGGCTAAGACGCTCAGCATCGCTTTTTTTTGCAAGGCTCACAGGAACACACTGTTGTAGGAACTTGCCAGAAGCTGCAAGTTCACTAAATATCCCCGCGCAACACACAGGAAATAAAGGAGCCGAGAGGAGGACGGATCAGAATAGGGTGAGGTGGGAGACGGCTGGGTCCCATCCCTCAGGGCCGAACAACCCCGTAGCTGTACTGGGAGAATGTGTCCCCCGCGGTGCCAAGACAGGCCCTGGGCAACCCCTCCAGCCTCAAAGCCCCCTTCTCAAAGGCATACTGGAGGGAATGATGACCTACTGTGCAGATGTGGTCACCATGGGTGGACAAGGCTTGGGAACAGACCCTGAAAACTAAAGCAGGGGTCAGGACATATGAGCTGGTTCATGGAACTTGGAAAGTTGGAGTTTTCTTTTAACTCACAAAGATCTTAATATCTTAAAAAAATCAACCTGACATCTTCTTGCAAAACACTCTGCACCCCTTTCCCAGCCTACAGGGCATCCTATGAGCTGTCCCTGTCACTATTCCCTCTTACCCTTGCTCTCTCTGCTCCAGTCTGGCTTTCCTCTTAGTTTTCCAAACCAAACGAGGTAAGCTCACCTCAGGGCCTCCGTACTCTCTGTTCCCTCTGTCTGGAACACTGATCCCTCTGCTCAGTACCTGGCAGGCTCCCCCCTCTCTTTCTTCAGGCATCCATGTAAAGGTTACTTCTTCAGCAGGGTCTCCCAGGCCGCTCAGTCTAAATGCCATCCTCTCATACCACTCCATTTTCTCCATTCGGTACTTTTGACAAATTCTGATCCATCTGAGAACTTCCTTAGAGTATCTTTCTGTCTTTTCACCATTTTAGCACAGCTGGTGTCTGGCACGTAGGTGGCACACAGTACCAGTGATGGAGTGAATAAATAAATCTGCGCTAGTCGCTGACACCCCGGGTGCACTTACCTACACTCACAGACACACCGCTCTTGCACAGTTCTCAGAATCACAGTAACAGAAGCACATTCTGGATTGACTATTCAAATCCCCCGTGACCCTAAATGGTCCCAGATAAATGACTTGCCAAATAAGCAAGAACATCTTCTTAGCTTGCCAGGGTCTTGACAACATGGTAGTCCGCCATGCTATATGCCCTCTGATGCACATACAGACCACTGTCTGAGTGTTACCAGCATCGCTCTTAACATGCACGTGGGTCACTCAGCCTGCTAATGTTTATTGAGCGAACAAGGGGCCACCTGACACCATCCTGGGGACACTGAGGTAGCAACCCGCTCATGGCCTTCTGTGTGATAATCAAGGGTTGGGGCAACAAGGCTGTCTGAGACTGTCATCTGAGTGAACGTACTCCAGACCAGCAAAGGGGGCACAGGCCGGAGAATGGTGTGCCCTCAACAGAAGGTTCTCCAAATAAACAAGTTAGCAGAGGGACTCATGCTCATTTGTTTACGTTTTCATTCTTCCTCCCACTCACCAAGCTTGTTTCTGCCCCAGGGCCTTTGCACATGCTATCCCCTCTTTGCCTGCATGCTCATATCTGTCCATGACTTCTCTGCGTGGCTCAACTCTCAACAAGAAAGTCAGTTTATCGGAGATCCTCCCTCAGGTCAGCACAGTCAGTGCCTCTGGAGAGCCCTGCCTGGATCCACCACATCCTAATTACCACCTCAACAAACGACCCTACCTTTCCATGCCTCAACGTCATTATCATATGTCCAATGAGAATAAGAACTGTTCTTATTTTGTGGGGTTCCTTAAGTTTGAGTTAGTGTGTGCAAAATACACAGCAATAGTAGCACTCACTGCAGAACTCCATTACCATTCTCTATAAAACGGGATCATGGTGCCTACTTTGCCGTCACTATCAAGTGCAATAATGAGTATGATTGCAGGTAGGACTATCACCTCCACTGTCCCCCACACCTCACCTCTATTAATGCAGCCCGACACTGCAGCAGCGATGGCTCTGTCATTCAACAACCTCAATAGACTTTGCACTCCCTCGTAGCTGTCTCCCACGCACATGAAAGTTGTTTATTTTTCTGGACCTAAGTTTAAGGTTTTCTATGTCCCTGGGAAAAGCACAACTCACTAAGCCTCTCCACAAACCAGTCTGATCAGGTGCTTATGTCATGGATACCAGACAAAAGAGCCCCAGGGAATTCCTCCACCCACATCTGGGACGCCAGCAGGGGCTTCACCAAGGAGGAGGGATTCGAAATGGCTAGAGGGCTCATGCTCATTTGCTCAGTCATTCTTCCCTCCAGCTTCTGTTCTTCCAGATCACACACCCAGCATCTGAAACCCAAGAGTGGTCAGAGCACAGCAGTCCCTCCCCGCCTCCCAGAGAGGGCAGGCAGTGCGGTCAGCAGGGAGGACCAGACACCATGTCCTCACACCTGAACTTGTCCGCCTGGAGAGCTGGACATCTGGCTCAATTCTCAGCCTCTTTGGACTGAGACGACGGCAGGACGGAGGGGTCTGGTGAGGGTTTGGACCTGTCAGACCCACCCGTCCACTTTGTGACACCCCCTTCATTTCACAGCTGATAAAGCAAACCCACCAAACTACCTCTTCAAAACTAGAACACAGTCCTAAAGAGAAATCAAAGGAAAACAAAAGGGAAAACCTGGGGTTTGGTTCGACAAACATTCAAGAAGGGTGGGTCCCAAGAGGAGGAAAGAGGGGGAACTGGACTATTAGTGTCCAGCATGGTGAATACTACGGAAATGAATGCCTTAGGACACCATAATCCCACTTCCGGATTTCAATCCAGAAAGCTGAAAACAGGGACTCAAAGCGACATTTGCACACATGTTCGTAGCAGCATATTTACACAGCCAAGAGGTGGGAACAGGCCAAGCGTCCATCCATGGCTGATGGGGTAAAAAACATATAAAACAGAGAGAGAGAGAGAGAGAGAGAGAGAGGGAGGGAGGGAGAAAGAAAAAGCGCACGCATGAGTGTGCTGGAATACTATGCAGTCATAAAAAGGAAGTAAATTCTGACTTAGGCTCCATTCTGGATAATACTGAGGAATTAAGGTGAAATAAGCCAGTCGCCAATGGACAGGAAATGCATGATTCCATTTCCATGGAAGTTGGGTTCGCAGGGACAGAGAGTAAAAGCACTTGTTTGAATGAACCCTTGTCTTCTTGAAAAGCAAGCACACTCAACTCCCCAGGGAAGCACATGGACTCAAGACGCCCTCCTTGGGTTCAAGTCCCGTTCTGAGGCTTACAAACTGTGTGACCTTGGGCAGGGTACTTGACATCTCTGTGCCTCCCTATAAAAGGGGAGTAATTCTAAACCGAGCAGCAAGCAGCCTGCTCAGGGAGGCAGCCGGAGGCAAGATACGCAACATTGAGCACGGAGGCTGGCAAGGGTGCGAGCCGTGTAAGTGTCTGCTGTTATGACTGACGACGTGAAATACACGCTCTCTCCGCGTTACTTCTGGGATCTGAATGGGAGTTTAAAAAAACCCAAGTTTCCTCCAGATCTTGAATTCGGGGTGCCAAATATGAGGCTTTAAAACTCTGGCCCAGATCTTATCTGTGTGTCTGTGTCTGCATGTGACCCTGTGTCCGTGTGACCCCAAGTCTGCGCGGGACCTCACCTCAGTGATCCTGTCTGTCTACATCTGCTCATGACTCCATCTGGCTCTACACACAGGCTGATGTCTGTGTTTCCCCAGGAGAGCCAACTCTGGGTCACACTCTCCACCAGGAGGACAAAGCCCAGGTCAAATCACCCCCCGCCCTTCGAGATGGCTTCCACCTTCCCTCTGGGCCCCATCTCCTGCCTCTATGCCCTACAACGTGCCCTGCCACACACACACGCATGCACGCACGCACGCACGCACGCACGCAAAGAACTGTGCCTTTGCTCCTGCTGTGCCCCAGCCTGACTCCCTTTCCCAGTGCCCCCCGGAGATACCAACCTGCCTGTCCGGGCTACCCTGGAGTCACCTGACCACGCTACCCAAATCCAGGACACCTTTCACATAGCCTTCCTCTGAGAAGGCCCCTGGCAGCTCTCCTGTGGGCCAGGAGTGCCTCTTTACCACCCTATGGAGACTGGGGGCTTCTGGAGAGAGCCATGCCCAGGATGGAGGGTGGGCACCTGGCCCTGTCCCAGCCAGGTGGTCACGACCCTGCAGGCACAGGGCCCCTCCCTGCACCCCGCTTGAGACCAAGAGTGCAGCTGAGCAGCGGGGGGGGGAGGGGGGAGGGGGGAGGGGGGAGGCCCTCTCCGCAAGGAAGCAGGGGCCACAGCTCCTTCCTTCGAGGGGTGCACTGTGAACAGGCTGCGCATTTCCTTCTCCCCCCATCATTCTTGCCCTACGGCTGCTGCCACTAACACTTTCACTCAGCTTGACGAGAGGAATGACTGAGGCACCCCAAAACCATCCCTTCTGGGCCCTGGACTGGCTGGGAAAGAAACCCGAGACAGGTCACCTCGCTGGCCAGGCCTAAGCGAAGAGGCCCAGTGGGGCCTGACACCCAGTGGCACCTGACACCTCAGCCACACACAGAACAGCCTCCCTCCCCTCCCTCCCCCTCCCTCCCCCTCCGGCACCTCCCAGCGCTCGTTGTGCTTGATTAAAGACAGAAAATATTGCTGTTCCTTAATTCTTTTCCGGCATTTACAACTAATGAGAAATGTATCCTATTATTTCGGGCCTTGTGGTTTCTCACCCCATGAAAGCTAATAAATCTCTCTCTCTCTCCTCCCCTCGGTGTTTATTTTGAAATGTGATTCGAGTTTGCCAGCAGCCGCCCAGATTACTGCTGAGGCCCCGGGAAGGGATGAGCAGGAGGCCCCCCTGTGTGGGTGGGGTGTGAGTCCGCAGGCCTGGGCCTCGTGGGGAGGCCCCGGTCAGCAGGAGGCTGGTGGGGAGATGGGGCCCCAGCTCTCCTGGGGGCCCCATGCCAGGGTCCACCCCCAGCTGGGGTCTGAGAGGATGACCACGTCCTTCCCCACCTGTGTTACCTGTGGGCATCGGCTCGGGGAAGACCTGGAGGCACCCACTTCTGTGTGCCCAAGGCGGGAGAGCCCAGAGCCACCCACAGCACCTGGTCCTGGGTGGGGTCTGTGAGCCCCCAGCCCCCCACCAACAAAACCGCTGGATGAGGTGCTCCAGCAGGTCCCTCAGGGTAGAAGCCCCCTCCAGTGCTGGGCTTCCTCCCCAGTGTCGTCCCCCCCCGTGACCGGAGCTGGCCAGGGACCTGGTCGGGGGGCTGGCAGCGAGTGGAGTGTGGCTGTGGCTGAACTCGATGGGCCTGTGGACATTGTCTACCAGGAGGGGCCTGTGGGAAAGCGCCCTCTGAGAAGGCCTAGGGGGTGTCTGCTGGGTTGGGGGTGCAGTAGAAGGGGCAGGGTGCGGCCATGGCCTTCTAGGCTGACCACCTGCACCTGGGGTCTCTGGCCTCCACTGGAAGCAGGGCTGCTGTGCCCCCACGCTGCCAGCTGGACCTCAAGTCTCTCAGGAGACTTTGGGGGAGGTGGTTCTTGTCATTACAAGCAGCAAAATGCTCCCACAGATCTGAGGGCTGCTCTGCTTGGCCAAGGTCAAGGGCCGGGCTGGGGGGCTGGGGGGTCAGAGGCTGCAGGTGGTGTGGTGGAGACCCCAGGCCTTGCCACACCCCCTGCTCTGCCCAGGAGGCCTCCTGAGGGTGGCGGGGTGCTCCCCCCTCCCCCCCCCCGTGTCCGCTGCACCTGACTCCCTGAGGGCATCTCTGCTGGTCTCTGCCTCACATCCTGGGTCCGGCGTCTCCTCTGCAGAAGGGTTCTGCTGAATCAGAATTCAGTTTTCAAAAATAACCTGCTCGTCTGGGGACCATGGCCCTCCGCGCTCCACCAGGGGTGTGTGTGGGGGGCGTGCCC
>PVHY01033256.1:0-11272 GCA_004024945.1 Uropsilus gracilis
CCAGCAGACACTGCTACAAACTGGCACCCCAAGTTAGAAAGTCTGCGACAACAGAGCACAAAAGAGCCCTGAATCCTCCTTAGGAAGCAGGAATCCTTAGGGTGCAGACCTCTCTTGTCTGGCCTGCTGTTCTTCTCAGCAGGGTATTTCAATAAATTCACCTCTTCTGGTCACTCTGTCTCTTGTGAATTCTTTCACCCCTGTGCCTCTGACTTCACCCCAACACATTAAACTCCTTCTTCCCACTATATTAACTATCATGGAGACTTTCATTTCAGTTAATAACTAGTATCACTGTGGTTTGAACCAGAAGTTCATGACTGTGTGCCAGGCATGGTTCTTAGTGACAAGAACCCAGAAAGAAAAGGGCTTTTGTCTGAATATATCAGGTAGGGGAGACAGACTTGTCAACATATCCTTAGTAATGGTTGTGTAACACAAGTTAGTATGTGAGCTGGTGCTGGGGAGCCCACCTCAGATGTAGGTGGGGCGTGTGCATGCATGTGTGGGTACACACAGGTAGGGGGTCAAAAGAGACTGGGCTGAATTGTGCATATTGAGTAGGGTTGAAGAAAGGAAAAGCATTTCTAGAATGGGGATGGGCATGCCCAAATGTAGGGAAGAAGGAAAGGAGTAGCTGCAAGGCAGTGTGTGACTAGTGTGGAGGTGACATAGATCTGACAGAAGTGGTTCATGTAGATCAGGAGGGTCACAGTGGGACTGCATATTCCAGGAAAGATTTATTTGTTTGTTTGTTTGGTAATTTATTTTAGAGACTAGGTCTTGCTATGTTGCCCAAAGTAGTCCCAAACCCGTGAACTCAGGTGATCCTTAGCCTCAGCCTCCCAGGTAGCTAGGATTATAGGTATGTGCCACCATACCCTCCAGGAAAGAGTTTGGTCTCCAACTCTCTCTTTCAGCCTGGGGAGACACTTCCTCACTGGCTCTGGGCCAGGACACTTGCCCACCACTCACTGCCGGCCTTGCTAAGCCCAAGACCCCAAGACCTCTCTTCCAGAGCAGCTGACTCCCTCTTCCCTTCCTTAAAAATAGTTGCCTGAATCCTGGTCTCAGCCCCCAGAGGCTGGAATGATAGAAGTCTATGTTTCTGTGTTTCCCTACCCTCTTCAACCCTACTCATCCTCCACAACTCCACTCAGTCTCCTCTTCTGGCCTTCCAACCCCTCCCCCCTCCACAACTCCACTCAGTCTCCTCTTCTGGCCTTCCAACCCCTCCCCCCACCCCTTTAATATCTCCTCAGAATTCCTTATTTCACTGAATGGGAGACTAAGATCCAGAGAGAAATGTACTTGCCCAGCATTAGCACAGAGGATTAGAGGGGGAGCTGGAGACACTGAAACCAGAGATGAGATAAATTTATTGCATAGTTTCAACTCAGTGGTGTTCAAATCTGACATTGGCTTAATTTTCTGCAATCACCATCTCCAACCAGGCTTTGCTTCCTTTCTTTCCCTCTAACAGCATCTTGAGCAGGTTCTTTATTTTTTTACTCACTTTCAGACATTAAGAGTTCAGTTGATTAAAAGCCTTTGACATCTAATCACATAAGTGATTTAAACTTCTTCTCCTTCCTTTCTTCCCCTACTCTGTCGCCCTAGCCAGCAGAGGAGGGAAGTTGGAGTGGGGAAAGCATGTAGCCTGATATCTTCCTCCCCAGTTCCCTGGGACTGGGGGCAGGGCCAGGAGGAGAGGAGACAGTCTCATCAGATTTGTGATTCAAGCTGTGTAACAAATTGCTGCACTCCTAGCAATTTAAAGCAACACACATTAATCATTTCACAGTTCTGTGGGTTGGGTGTTTGATAAACAGTTTAGCCAGGTCCTCTGCCTGATCTCATGGACTGAATCATGGTGACTGCAGGCTGGGGTGCATTCACATCTGGAGACTCGGATGGGGAGGAGTCCTTTTCCAAGATACTCAGGTTGTTGGCAGGGTTCATTTCCTCGTGGATGTGGTCAGGACTAAGGTCTCTGGCTTCTTGCCAGCTATTGACTGGAGGCTGCACATAGCTGCCTGAGGCTTCCCTTAGCTAATTTCCACTTGACTCTCCATCGTAGCTGTTCCTCAAAGCCAGTTTGGGGAGAATCTCTAGCAAAATGAGCTCTGTGATCTCATGTGATCACACAAGTATAATTATGTATATGTACCATTGTCGTACTCCAGTGGTGAGAAACAAGTCATAGGTCCCACACTCATGGGCAGGGGATTACATCAGGACATGAGCACTGGGTGGCTGGGATCATGGGGAACGATTGTGGTGTCTGCCACAGGAGATTATGTCTAATGTCCCCTGTCACTGTTCATCTGTTGGTGTTAAACAGGCCTGATCTCACTCTGGTCCATGGCTGGTGGTAGCCTCTGTCTTTTGAAGGCACTGCTCAGTTTTGCTCTGTCTGAGCCCATCATCTAAGACCTTCTTAGGGGCCTACTGGTCTCTTTTCAGCCTGGTCATTAGTCACATTTTTCTTTAAGTGAAGCATCACTTTTTCTCCAGTAAGGTTTTTGACCTCTCTGGAAGCTATGGAAAATTCTCGGTCTTCTCTTCCCTCCAAGACCTGTGGGTAGGTGTGGCTACCATCCTTTTATTTCTGGGTTCACTATACCATACCTTTCTCTCATAGGCTGCTCCTATAAGCCTCACCCCACCCAACCCCACAGAAACAACATTCTCCAGGGGTCACTTATACTATCAGTTGTCTAATTTACTGTTGTTTCCCCAACCCCCTCAACTATTTTTTTTTTTTGAGACTAGATCTAGCTATGTTGCCTGGGGTAGTCCAGATCCTGTGGACTCAAGCAATCCCCAGCCTTAGCCTCCCAGGTAGCTGGGATTACAGGCTCCTGCCACCAGGCCTGGCTGGTTTTTTTGTTTGTTTGTTTGTTTGTTTTTTATTTTTGCCTGTGGAACCGCAGGCTCATGTTGCCCATGGTACCATGGACTCAAGCAATCCCCAGCCTCAGCTTTCCAGGTAGCTAGGATTACAGGTGTGCACCACCATGCCCAGCTATTTTCTTTTTATTTTTAAATAATTTATTTATTTATAAATTTCACATCTTTGTGATCTCTGGGGTTCACCCCCCAACCATTCCCAACCTGTCCTACCCTCCCCCCCATGCCCAGATATTTTTTGTGACTAGGTCTCATTGTGTTGCCACAGGCTGGACTCTAACTGTGATCCCCAGGCCCTGCCACGACTCGATAAGCTGTTGCTTATAAGCACGCGCCACCGTGCCCGGCTCCGGCTGCTTTTTCCAGACCAGGTCTAGCTATGTTGCCCAGGGTAGTCTTGAACACGTGAACTCAAGTGACTCCTGGCCTCTTGCCTCCTAGCGCTTGGATTACAGTACGCGCCACCACACCCGGCTTGTTCTTGGCGTGCAGTTGGTGCCCAATAGTCATTTGCTGCATGAATAGGTGATGAATGATTTCCCTCACCATGTGCCTCATTGGAAGTGTGGTGGACAAAGCAGACATGCAGCTGGGGATATTGTGTCCCCTTCCTCCTCCTTCCCAGTGAGTGATTTTCTTCAGCTGTTAGGAGTCACGTGTGGAATGAAGAAGAAATTGAGACGGAAGAGACTGATAGTGCTCTGTGAGGCTAGCCCACACAACGGAGATCTTGGGAAGCATGTCTAGGTTCTAACTTTAATGAAACTGAGAAACCACTTATATACCCCAGCAAGGAAATGTTACAATGATGTAATGAGAAAGTAGCAAAGCATATGTGACATGCAGCAGGCAGGATGCGGGGATGCAATAACAGGAGAATTTACCTTTGGGGGCAACAGCCATTACTAATAGGTCATATGTCTCTTGGGACATTACAAAGAGGTTAGAAACTGGGTTACAGGTGAGAGATGTGCTACCGACCACCCTCTAGTGTGCCAGAGAGATAGGAGGTGTTCCTCTTAGCTGAAGCTCCATCTCTACCTGCTTCCACATTCCACATTTCCCTCTTTTTTAACTTTTAAAAAGACTTAAGAGACCTTAGCAGGTTGCTGGGAGATGCACATTTATTATAGCAAGATAATAATAATTGTTAGCATAACAGTAACACGATTTTACAAATTAAATGAGCCTTTTAATTTAAAGGGTTAAACTAAGACAAAATTAAGCAGGTTTAAGGATAGAGTTTAGTTTTTTTTTGAAATTAGTTAATTTTATGTTGCAGGTGATGTTTGCCGGTCAATTTTGAATTATAGATGACAGTTTGTTGTTTATTATTGAGACGTTTAGTTGTCTGGATTTTAGTATGATAGGAGACCGCTGTAACAGTGGCTGTGGCTAGGGCGATGAGCACAGATATAAATGATACGAGGGTTATGAAGAATGTTTATTATTGTTGTTTTAGCAAGCAGGCTATGACATTTACAATGAGCTTTGGATAAACATTTGACCATGGTTTATTAAGATGAACTGAAATTAAAACTTGTTAAGAGGGACAAAGCAAAAGAAGGTGAAACTATTTACTTTTGGAAGAATTTAGACATGAGGTGATAAAATTTTATTTTATAAACAGTAATTATATTAAAAGTAGCATTATAGATTTACTATGTATAAGGTGGCTGTTACACAGGTTAGCACTGACATACTGCTATTAGTCGTTGTTGTACATGAAGGGTATAGTTACGTATTTTGATTTTTGATGTAGAATTGTAATAAATTATTAGTGGTTTTAAGCCTTGTATAGAACACTAATATATGGTCAACCAAATGAAACTGCACAAGGGGAGAATGGGGACCAGCTGGAGTGGGTGGGAAGGGGAGGCGGTGGGTGACCCCCAGGGACTGAAATGATGTGAAATATATATAAATAAAAAAATTATTTAAAAAAAAAAAAAAGAACATGTGAGGTGCCAGTAGATTTGTTGCCAGGATTTAGATTGTTAGTGAGGCTGGAATGAGAACCTTGGAGAACTGGATATGGTAATTTTTTTAGAAAGGTGAGGTTTTGGGTGGTGAGATGATTTTACCTAGGGATGCATTTTTGTTATGCCGGCTTGGCAACTGGGGAGGAAAATGACAAGTGTTTATTTTTGCTATAGGCCTTAAAATTTTGTTAATTACACCTTTGACTGAATTACATTTATGACTTTTATTTAACAAGTTTTTACCAAAAAAATGATGTTTTTATTATTATTTTTGTAGGACTTGTGAAAAATTTAGGTGAAGGAAGTATACAAGTACATTTTTTTGAAGTATTGAATTTGATATTTTGAGGTACAGTACAAATTGTATTAGGCATATTATTGGTACTTTTAGTTTGTAAACTTTTAAATTTGTCTTTTTTTTTTTGGACTTGGTTAATTAACCCTTTTACTGTTTTTCATGCAATTGGGGTTTGAAGTTTGTGTGTTTTTTTGTTATTTTTGGAATTAGACAGGTTTTTGTTTTTGTTTTTGTTTTTTTGAGACTAGGTCTTGCTATTTTTGCCTATGGAACCGCATGCTCTCGTTGCCCGGGGTACCACAGACTCAAGCAATCCCCAACCTCAGCTTCCCAGGTAGCTGGGATGACAGGCGTGTGCCACCACGCCCAGCTATTTTTTTTTTTTGGAACTAGGTCTCGCTATGGGCCCCAGGCGGAACTCGAACCGCGATCCCTAGCCCCCCGGCCGCTTCATAGGCTGAAGCTTACAAGCACGAGCCACCGTGCCTGGCCTTGGAATTAGACAGGCTTTACTGGAGGATGGAGTTATTGATTTTTTGTTTTTTGTAATGAGATAAATAGAAACCTTCTTCCCAACCTACAATCTTTTGCTGGACTGGACCAGTTTGGTTAGTTGGTTTTTTTTTGCTTTGATATATCAAATTGGGCTTGCTTAACTTTTTGTGTTTTTTTTTTGTATGAATTTTTAGTAAAATGAGTTTTTACGGATGTTTTTGACTTGTGGACTTTTATTTGAGAAAATGTTAATTGCTAGTAATGTTTTTGCAAGAGCGACAAGGAGATTTTAACTAGAGATTGTTTTATTTTTTATATTTAAGCAACTTACTTTTTTGATACAAGCATATTTATATTTAGATGTTTAATAGTATAAAATTGAGTTGGGTTAAAATGTTTTGATTTTATAAACATTTTTAAAATTTGTTACAAATTTGTGTTTATTTTTGTTTTTACTTAGAGTTTTAAAAATAGCTATTTTTTTTGTTTGTTTTGTTTTGTTTTTGAGACTAGGTCTCGCTATTTTTGCCTGTGGAACCGCAGACTCATGTTGCCCGGGGTACCACAGACTCACGCAATCCCCAGCCTCAGCTGCCCAGGTAGCTGGGATTAAAGGCATGCCACCATGTCCAGCTATTTTTTGGGGGGGGACTAGGTCTCGCTACATGCCCCCGGCGGGACTCAAACCACGATCCCTGGCCCCGGCCGTGGCTTCCTAGGCTGCCACCTACAAGCATGTGCCACCATGCCTGGCCAAAAAAAAAAAAAAAAAAAAAAAAGTAGCTATTTTTGACTGTTTTTAGCTTTGTTAGAACCTTATATTTTAATTTTATTTTATTATTTTGGGACATATTTTAATAGGTTACTGTGATAGCCAGATAAGAGGAACACCTCCTATCTCTCTACCTGCTTCCACGTTCCACATTCAGCACCCCTCCTTCACATGCTTTGAAAGTAGACTATTAGTTTAGGGTAGGTTATGATGAGCTGACAAAGGGCACTAAAATCTCAGCAACTTAACACAACAATAGTTTGTTTCTTGTTGCAGCAAAGTACACTGCAGATCTGGGTGTCTCTTTAGGACAGCTGCTGCCCAGGGGGACCCAGCCTTCTAAACTGCTCTGATACTGTGTTGACATTGTTATCTGTTTTTCCATAGTCACTGTGGGGAAGAAGGGCATGAAGAATTACACGCTACTTCCTAAATTCTCTCCCTACTTCTGGGGATAAAACATGCTTCTGCTAAATCATGTTTAGCCAAGGCAGGTCACATGCCCATACCCAATTTCAGAGTCACAGACATGTTTTCTTCCAGATGCTCCGAAGAGAGGAGAACCAGCTCCATGGATGAACGCCAATCATGTCTTGCAGAACTGAGAAGCAATCTGGCTCAAGTATCCAGTCTTGAGGATATAGTTAGCAAATGTCTTATCAGAGTCCAATGCAAAATCAAAGTGTGATGTTTTATTTGGGAGGTATAAGCTGAAGGGGAGAGAGAATGAGGGAAAGAGAAATGAAGAAAAAAGTGAATGCAAAAACAAGACTTCTGCATTGCTCACCCCTCAAAATGAGTTGCAAAGGCAAACAACCAGTTACTTGACAGGCATTTTCATTTGGCAAGCAGACTTTCTACAGACAGGGTGAAGGTGAAACCATATTTTGGAGTAATTCACAGAAGGAAGAAAAGGAAGGAAACTTACTTGTCTCTTGTTTGCCACTTCCCATGGTCAAGGTTATCCCACAGGAACTGACTGAGAGGTTATATTCCTTGTGTCTTTGTGTCCACTCAGGAAGCCAGATCCCACAGCTCCTGATGTGGAGTTTGATATTAATCAGATGCCGTGGGGAGGACACATGGGCTCAACAGGTTGGATGTGAAGAACATGTGATCTTGGGACTTCAACTTGATTTCCAATCAGCTCAAGTCACAAAATAGTGCTCTGGTAAAGGTGGCAGGGGTTTGGGAGATAGGCAGTCCCTTTGAAAATAAGGGGACCATGAAGATAATCTCAGGGGGTATACAAGTTTTGTGTCTATCACAGTGCCCCTCATTTTATTCAGCTAATACACTACAGTGTAGGCATAACACTTGTTCTGTACAGATCCTGACTTGTTTTCCAAGAATGGAGCTGTAATTGCAATGAGTCACATTGCCTTTTTCAAGGCTTAGGTCAAAGGTGTTTTTTTTCAGTAACTGAGGCAAGAGATGGAAAAATCTATAATCTCTCATGGTTATAACTAGCTCAGAGACTCTGATTGATATTTATCATCTCCCTTCTCTACCACTCATTCTAAATGCCCCCACATTCTGTTTTTATGTCATCTGGTGTGGTTTTTATTCCTGGTGGGGTTGTCCATACCTTTGTTTCTCAAATACAGACCCACGGTTGCCTTACCCTTGCCATCACAATTACCTATGAACAGTCACCAGGCTGCCAGGCATGAAAGACTTAGAGGTGCCCCACAGAGTCTGGTTACAAGACTTTTTCCTCTCTGGCCACATTGTGAGAGGCAGCTATCTTAGCTTCTCATGGTAACTATGATTGATTATCCCAGCCAGTATGGGAATTTTCTTCCTTTTCTTATTAGTTCACTGCATCAGAAATCTGAAGTGGATAGGTGGTAGTTGTGGCTTCCAGTTTAATGGAGTTCTTACCATATCTTCTGGTAGAAATCTCCTTCTGTTAACTAGGATATTTAACTGGCAATCCCAAGAGTATGGTGAAGGGAAGCACAAATTTGCAACTATGTTGCTGGATATAATAGAGGAGTGATTCCCAGAGCCAGTCTTTGTTACCCAGGTCTATGTTTTCTGGTTATAAGAGACTACATGTTTGTGCCTGTTCCCCTATTCCATATGAAACCTGAGACCCCCAATTAGATGATATTAAGAGATAGGGTCATTGGAAGGTATTATGATGATGAGGCTGAAGCCTCATAATGGGGGTTAGTGTTCCCTCCAGAACTGCAAGAAATAATTATTTGCTATCTAAGTCATAACTATGTCATTCTTATAATAGTGCAAGTGTATAATGCGTGTTGGATTAAGACATATTTTTTGTGTTGGAGGAGAGCGATCCCGCCCTACAAAGGGTTGTTCTTAAGATGGTGTCTTTCTGGACCAGGCGTGGTGGAACATGTCTGTAATCCAAGCACTGGGAGGCAAAGAGGCCAGGGATTGCTTGAGTTCGTGGGTTCAAGACTACCCCAGGCAACATAGCGAGACCTGGTCTCGAAAAAGCAGCTGGGTGTGGTGGTGGACACCGGTAATCTCAGCTACCTGGGAGGCTGAGGCCTGTGATCGCTTGACCCTGAGCAACATAGTGAGACCTAGTCTCAAAAAAAAAAAAAAAAAAAAGGTGTCTTCCTGAGATTTCATCTGGCCATTATATCAAACACAATAATTCTGGGTAATGGGGTAAGACCAGAAAATCCTGTGGTCATGAACCATGATTATGCTTCTTTGCTGTAAAATGGGTTCTTTAATTTGTGGCACTGTGGTATGGGACACAATATTGAGAAATATTGGGCATTCAGTAAGCACATGGGTGGTAGTCTTTGAATTTGTGAGAATTCTGGTAAGGGCACATCACTGACCCCTCAAAGGGAAGAGGGCTCTGATATAATCAACCTACTTCCACAAAACTGAACACTTTCTCCCCTAAGTAATAGCAGCATCAGTAGGGTTCAGTGTTTGTCTCTTCTGCAAACAAACTGGGCACTCGGCAGTGGCTCTCAACCACGGTGAGAGGGTATCTAAGATCTTGAGCTGCCATCTTTCCATCAAGTTCACTATGCTTATTATCCCTTTGTGCCAGTGCTGGGGTGACTAGTCTGGAGAAAAGCTAGTTGACATCCACAAGTTGACATTTCTCACTGGTTGTTCACTTTCTGTTAGCTGATGTTCATTTATGGACGTTTCTGTGTCTTCTTTTTTTTGAGACTAGGTCTAGCTATGTTGCCCTGGTAGTCCCAATCCCGCAGATTCAAGTGATCCCCAGCCTCCCAGATAGCTGGGATTACAGGTGCCCACCACCATGCCCGGCTGCTTTTTCGAGATCAGTTCTCGCTATGTTGCCCAGGGTAGTCTTGAACCCGTGAACTCAAGTGATCCCTGGCCTCTTGCCTCCCAGCACTCGGATTACAGGCATGCACCACCATGCCCGGCTGTCATTTTTGTGTCTTTATGTGAACTTCCATCTACTAGGACTGTTACTAGGGTAAGGCAAGTAAGGTACCTTGAGCTTGAAATGTAAGAAGGCATTCACTCTCAGCATTGGTAAAATGTATCCTAGTTCTGGTCTTGCCTTAAAATTACTCCTCACCCCAGACTGCCTCTTTCCCAGTCTTACTTTTTTCCAGGACTCTCACCAACTGACCAAGTAATTTCCTAATAGTTCATACCAATTCTTACTCTGGACTGTCTCTCCCTACCTACAAAGTGGACAACCAAGTTCCCTGCCGAAAGGCCTGTGCATGGGTGAGGCTTCCACCAGCACCCTCGCCGCAGCCCTGGCTCCTGGCAGGGGCCCAGGTTAGACATCCCACTGGGGTACCGAGGAGGGAGGGCTGCCTTAGCTCTTAAGACATCCGGGGGCTGGGCAGCAATCCAGCCAGTGCACGGGTTACCAGTGGGGGGAGGTCCCCCTTCTTGTCACTACCACTTCTAACAGTTCTCACTGAAAATGAGAAAACCAATAACCTACTGACCGACTCACAGGAGAAAAGAACAAACGAAGGCCCTGGGCATAATCATCATTGGGTAGGACCCAAACTGAGCAAGACCAGAGGCACAAGACATGACTGTGACTAGTTACGTAAGTGACCTGGCAAAGAATTTCACCTAGGACATTCTAGGGGCTAAAGAAACAACCCCCTGATCTAGATAAAAAAACACGATCCCTTATCCAAAGTGAGCAAAGTGCCCTTTTCCCTCCCATGTGGAAGGGAAAGTCAGAGAAGGGGCTGCAGCCCCACAACAGAACTTATGTAAACCACAAGAATAGAGAGGACCTGGACAAACCTCCTGCTGGTATCTGTCCCCACTGTGAAACCCTTCTAATGCCAATGACCGAGAGTTGGGATTCCAACGCCAGAGGTCAGAACTGTAAGGTTTGGAAGCAGCACCGCGGGACAGACACCGGAACGAGGAGGCAGCCAGCATGAATGAGGTAGCATGAATCCTAGTGACCACACAGGTCTGGAGAAAAGGAGATTGTTAACTTCACCACAGGAATTACCACAACAAAGGAACCTGGAGAATAATGCCACATACCTGCCCTACAAGAGGTCCCAAATGAACTTGGACTGATGACCCGCCTCAAAGTTACTCCTAGAAATTTAAACGGCATAGACTAACAAGTCACAGGGGCTCAGGTCCTCACCCAGGAAAAGAACATTTACCAGGTAAAGGAAGAGACCCGTGGGTCAGACAATGACCAACTGACTAATAACTTTTTTCAACCAACAACTTGCAGAGAGAGGGGAGTTGAAGTGATTGGAGAGGGGTTGGGGGGGGAGGGGGGAAGGGAGGGTCATATATAAGTGGCTCAATAATTACACAACTGTGACCAAGTTTTTTTTT
>PVHY01033257.1:0-11274 GCA_004024945.1 Uropsilus gracilis
CTTCACTGGTCTCTTTCTCATTTGCTGGCTTCAGTCTGTTGCAGCCGGGAAAGCCAGGCCTGAACTGTGTGCTGGTGTCCCCCTCAGAGCTTGCAGAATTCCCTACGAGGAGTTGTCCCCAGTTTGCAGAAAGACTGGGCACTCTGTGAGGGCAGGGACGCCTGACCTGTGCACTGGCCCCTCCCCCGTGCCTCGCACCACCCTTGGCCAGGGTGGATGCTCAACAAATACTTGATGAATAGGCCAATCCATCTGCTCAGAGACCTGCTCCCTCACTTCCTGCTTCTTGGCTGCCTTCCAGGTGGTCACAGTTGGAGAAAAGGGGCCCTCTGAGTGAGGCAAATTGGGCTGTTTTCCATTTATATAATATGGTAGACTCTCCACAGGCCTTCCTAGTCACTCTCCTCCATATCCTGTGGAGTGGAGTGGAGTGGAGCAGCTGTCCTTTTACAGATGTGAACTCTGAAAACTCCCCAGGGTGATGGCATTTCTAAGCAGAAATACCCTACCTCCACTTTCCCTTTCCTTCTTTTAACAGTCGGGAAAAACTGTTCAGGTCAGACCAAGGATTATCATTGTGAATACATTATACATGACAATATTTGTTTGCGATATAAAGCCAGGTTTGTGCGTCCTCAAAACCCAGAAGGCAGCTGACTGCAAGAGCGGCACGAGAAAGTGCTTGCTTTGGGGTCACATGTTCTAGCAGTCAACTCAAAAGAGTCTGCCCCTCCAGCAGCCATTCCCCTCCTTTAAGTTCTTACATCTGATCATCTGAGACAAACTCTTGGCACAGCCCAGCATATACCCAAGGACTGGTTATTTGATACCCAGCCAAGCAGAATATAGGTTTCTGAAGAAAGGCCTTTTGTGTTGGCTTAATCTGCATGTGTCGGTTGGCTGAATGTGTTTGGAATGGCAGTATGTCATCCTCATCTTCATCTGGGCTGGTGAAGTCCCACAAGAAGCTGGCTGGCAGCCAGTCATAGGAATGCACTCAGGCCGGCAAACAAGAGCCCCTCTGCCCAGGAGGGTGTGATCTCCAGAGTCCTATAACCCTGGGTGGGCCTGAGAGTGAGGGAGGAGCCAGTAGAATCCTACATTTTCCAGACCCAGCTCCACCAGGCTGGGGGTCCTAGGATAAGTCTCAGACTTTCTGAGTATTAGCATCCTCTCATAAAGAGTATAGCCATCCCTGTCTGCCTACCCCAGAGGGGGTCTTGTCACTCAGACAATGTGAGTGGAGGCTTTATAGACTGTTGAAAACTCTTCAGCCCAGTGACAGGCATCCTATGTTGCGTGAATGCAGTGGCCTGGAAGACTGGATTCTCTCATGCCAAATGAGAGACCAGTATCACCCACCACCCATGTAGGGAGAGGATCTTTTCCAGATTCCTCCTTATAACTAAGCCAGGCATCCCAGGGATGTGAGGATCCCAATTTCCTTCTAGGCAGACAGACAGTTTATCACAAAATTCATCTTTAGCGATGTTCAGGTTATAATAGGAAAGTATCATGGATTATATAGTTCTTAAACAATAGCAATTTGTTTGAACAGGAAGTCCTGCCTAGATCAGGATGCCAGCCTGGTGCAATTCTGGGGAAGACCTTATTCTAGTTTGCAAACCAGCAGCTTCTCTTTGTATCTTCACACGGGAGAGAGAAGGCTAGCTAGCTCTTCAGAGTCTCTTTTATAAGAGCGCTGACCCCTTCCATGAGGGCTCCACCCTCATGACCTAATCACTTCCCAGAGCTCTCCCCTTCTGATGCCATCACATAGGGGTTAGAATTTCAACATCAGAATTGGTGGGGGACACAAGTCTATATAACAAGGGATTTGTTGTGGAGACACACCACTGAGGCCTCCAAGCCAGAGGTAAGAGAGATTTGATACGGCTCTCCCCCAAGCGCAGCACAGATGAGCTCATTGACCAGAAACCCTCTATCACTTTCATTTCAGTAACTTCGAGGTGCCCATCCCTCCAGCAGAGTAAAGGCGGATACAGCAGTAAAGACAGTTCCTGCCCCTTGGAGACTGGGGATTAGACTACATGCACTTAGATAGCTGCTGCTGTGCCTTTTGGACAGGCTGTCTCTGGCAGTGCTGACTGGAAAAACTTCCTAGGCTTAAGGATTTACTTAAGTGCTTTGAAGGAAGCTCATCCTGGGTCTGAATCCAGAGCCTGCAACGCCAGCTATTAGCTTTAGCCCGCCCTTCCTGCTCTGTTTCCAGATTGACAAGCCTAGCACAACACACACACACACAAACACACACACACACACACACACACAGGCTAAGCCTGTTTCTCTGTACCACTTACCTGTGTTTTTTGGATCATGCTTATGCTGGGATTTTCTTTTCAGAGCTGTCAGTGTGCACTTCCTCCCCCGCCACCACAAGACCCTGGCTGGCATCCCCAGCATTGTTTGCATAGCTCTCTGTCCTGTGCAGGCAGGGCCAGGGAGGATGCAGTCATGGCCTTCTGAGTGCCACTGAACTGGCTGATCAGCTTTGGCCTGAAAGCAGACCCTGCTCCTTAGAGCAACCCCTCGGAGAAATGGTGGGACTATGGAGAATTTTCATTAGGCCTCTGCACAGGGAGGGGGCTTTCTGGTCAAGCAGGTGTGTGGAAGTCAGATCTCACTAGGGAGAGGCAGCAGTGCTGATGTGCTAGGTAGGCACTCACACCTAACATTGTCACATTGTAGTGGCAGATATGGCTTCATCTGAGACTCATCTAAACTCTTAAGACTGCCTATGCCCGTTTTTAAAAGCATTTCTTGGGACTCCGATGTAACTGGTCAGAGCCAGGCCTACAGCTAACATCAAGCACCCGTGAGCCTGTAGTTGTGTTGGCTCCTGGCTCCCGAGAGAGAACTGTTACAGCAAAGCAATTCTGAAGTAGACCTGGTTAACAGAAATAGCATCTATAATGAAACAGCTGCTCTCAGTGGGTGATAAGAAATCAGAACTGTACTATGTATGTACTATGTATTGAATTGTATCCCCCTAACTCATATATTGAGCCCTAACTCCTAGTTTGACCGTTACTGGAAACAGGACTTTCCTAAGGTACTTAGGTTAAATGAAGTTGAAGGGTAGAGCCCCAATGCAGTAGGATTGGTGGTTATCTGAGAAGAGAGAGAGGGTTCACTGCGGGCAGCCTGTGAACATACAGGCATCTGTCTGCCACAGGAGAACTTCACAAGAGCCCATTGGTGTTGGTAGTCTGATCTCACACCTGCAGGCTCCAGAACCATGAGAAGAGATTTCTGCATGTAAATCACCCCATCAGTGGCATAATGTTAAGGCAGCCTGAGCAGACTAGGACAGGCTGGTAGTGCATCTGGGAGCTGCTTCTCCAACTACAATTCCCAGTGCCAAGATGTGACCCAACCTTGAAGGTCCAAACTCACCTTTTCAGTTCACTTTCTGTAGTCAAGAGTAATCTCTTCCTCCTAGACAGCCCACTAGTAACTTATCCTTCCCTCCTTGATCGCCTAGGTTTTTTGTATTATTGCCTTTTGTGTATAAGCTCATCTCCCTGAGTTAGAAGATGGCCCCTCTGTATCACGCTGCATCTTCAGACAAGATCGGGTGCGCTCAGGGTGGTATGGCCATAGACATCTTCATTGGTGTGTGAAGGGCAGAGCCCTTCTGTGCTCTTTTCCTCTTCTATAGCAGTCAGCACAGGAATGCTTAGTCTGCTGGAGTCAGAGCTCACTTGTGACTCTTGTGCCTCAGTTTACTTCACCTGGTGGAAACCACAGGACTGCCACCAGAAAGCCCAGTGGGTAGCCCTGAGTCTTTTTGACTGGATGGAAGAAGTAGCATGCCCACTGTCTACTCCAGTATTTAATGCCAGCATTCCAATCCCCTGGCCCCCTTTCCACTAAGCTCTAGCACACATTGCCAAATATGCAATTTTCCTTTTTCTAAACCCCTTCTTCCCAGAACTGATCATTCTAAAAAGAAGCAGAAATGAAGGGTCTTACCCTCTCCTTCCTTGTGTAGTTGGATCCATGTGGGGCAGGATGGCTTTGTTTGGGCTGAGGCATCAGCCTCAGTCTGCTGCCTATGGATGTTCCCCTTCCCCACCACCACCCCCCACCTCCCCAGACCAGTGAGGCTGGCTCTGGCCATGGGCCCCCAGTACCCACAAGCCTGCCCTGACCTGAATGCAGGCAAGTCTAGGCAGGGACCAGGATTTTCTTTTTTCCATCTGGCTCCAGGTTCCTAACTGGACCGATCAAGTTGGAGCTAAATGGGCCAATCAGGGCACTCAAGCTCTCCAGCTGTCACTGAACATTGAGTTAATTTATACTAATTGAAAATGGAAAGTGAGTTGGTTGGTGATAGACAGTCCAATCAAGCTTGTAAGGTGGGGGACCCTGAAGAGAATATATGGCAGAACAGAAGCCAGCTTGAGTCCGTCAGCATGCCAAGAGAAGAAGGAGTCAGCACTAGCCTCTAGAGAGTATTCATTGCACCATCTTGCAAGAGAAAGCATTCATTAGACCGTCTTCAAAGAGGGATTCAGCAGGTGCCTCAAAAAAGAGAGAATCACAGAGTAGACAACCTCCATAGAACTCACCAGACCCCTATAGAATTCACCAATCTCCATAGAATTCATCAGACCTCTGTAGTCTCCTAGACCTCCACAGACCTTTCAGGGACCAGCTGCCACAAATGCCTGAAGCCCTGCCTCTGACACTGCCTGCAAGGAGCACTCTCAGCCTCAGCCTGCTGTCTCGAAAGGCTGTTGATATGCCAACTGTTCACAAAGAGCCATCCACAGCCTCTGGTTCTCTGGCACTGCCTCCTGGTGCTGCTGAGTCCATCACTGTCCAGCCAGGCATCCAGCCCAGCTTTCAGACTGTGACTGTGACCTTCTCCAGGCTCACCTCCGCTTCTGTGAGAAGCCTGTGTTTGGGGCTTCTAGACACTGCAGATAATTTCTGGAGTGAGACAGCAGCACCTTGTTGCCTTGGAAATTCTTGGCTTTTCCTCAGTCTTCTGTTTATTAAATAAACCCTGTTATTGCTGAACCCTGAGTCACTCACCTAGGACAATGTCCTTTGTCGCTGTCTTAGGCACTGTGCTTTAGCGTTGTTTTCAACTCATTGGTGGATGGAAATTGTCTACCTCTTTAGCTAGCACCTGCTTGAAATTGTACTTAAGTGCAAATGGAAAGTTTCGTTTCAGTCTCCTTGGATCCCTTGGTTTCTGTGGAGCTCTGCTCTGCATCCAAAGGTGGAATCATATTTGAGAAGCAGGTTCTCATTATTATTGGGGCCACACCAGCTCCCTGCCTGGTGTCTCTACCTGATGATGTTGGCTGCTTCCTTCCCTTGCTGCAGTGCTCTGAGGGGGCTCTCTGGGATGCCCCTTTATTTTAGCATTGATCTGTGTGCTCCCCAGAAAGATAGACATCCTATCAGCAGCCCTTTGCCTAGACAGCCTTTGACATGCCAGCAGTTACTGATTCATGACAGGTCCATCAAGGAGGGCAAATAGAAAACACCATGCTGTAAATATGAGATTTTTCTGAATTATGTGCATTCCTTTTACAAGACTTTTCACCCCCACCCACCATGAAATCTGTTGACTTTCTGTTCACTTCAGAAAGCTTGAATAGGCCAAGGTAACATCCAACCACCCCCAGGCCTGGTAGTGAGTGACTAGATAAAATAAAACTGGGCCCTGCTCTCATCCCCCCGACTGTCTCAGATAACTCCCTCCTGGTCACATTCATTAGGTGAGGCTGTTCGCATCCCCAGTCTGGCTACCCTGGGGATTTTCCCTGGCCCAAGGAAAATTCCTGGGCCTAATTCAGCTGACCACTCAGCTGTACGCATGCCATGCGTTGCCGCCTGCGCCCTGCGTGCCACAAGACTGGTCTGAGTACTGCAGGGTAGCACCTGCCCAGACATCACAATGCCTGACGTGTGGTTCACAGCACAGTGCTGATGACTAGATACCCCACTCTGGTTCACAGCCAGGCTAGAGGATGTGGTTCTTACCACTGCTTACTTGTAGCCAGCCTGATTAAATCCAGTTCATAGGAAGTGCATAAATAGGACTCCTTACACCAAAGAGGCTACCTGCCTGCATCCACGCATCTTCTACATCGAGGAACTCTAAAGCAGTGACCTCCTGCAGATCATCCCACAACACTATTGACAACCTCTGTGAACTCAGTTCTTCAACAGGCAATTGACAGTCAGCTCTGCTAGTGAAGGTCCTAACAAGCCCTGAAGGAGCCCAGCCTCACCCCAGTGAGGCGCAAGAGTTCAGGGAAAGTAAGTTCTGGATTAGCTTTCATGTTCTGTGCAAACTGATCAGGAGGCGTTTACACTGCCTGCGGCAGCCTATAGCCAGCCCAACAGCCTTCCGATTTGTGGCGGTACCAGTAATAGCATGTTGACAATGGGGCTCCAAAGAAAAAATTTTGTCCAAAGGGGGAAGATTTTTAATAATGGTATCACAAAAAATTCTAAGGTAGTGATCATTTCCCCATGCTATGAAGTTTGTGGCTAACAGCTAAAGCTTTAAATAAATGATTTATCAATGAATTGAATGATAGGGCATGTTTTTCTCATCTAATATCAGAAATGGCAACATAGAGCCATGTGCTGAATTGTCACACTGCAAGTCTTTAAAATTCCTGCTGGATTTGAAGGTATTAACAAGTCCCTATCAACATTCTCTAAAGGTTTTTGATGTCATTTTAGCTATTGAACTAAAATATGTGAACTATTACTTTGTTGATTTTGTTCTTAAACCAAACTGCATTATCATCTGAGAGTGTGTTCTTAAAGTATTGTTAAAAGTACTTTGAAAACTTGTAAATCCCTGTAATTTATGTTTCTCCTGCCTCTGCTCTTTCTTTTTGTCCTTCTGGTTTTAATTTGAATGCAGTCCTGTCTGGGTGTGTACCTGTAAAATTGTGTTTTTCCAAGGACAATTTACAGTCCTGACCTTAGATTTTACAGTGTTCCTAGCCCTCTATGAGCTCCCTCCTAGCCCAAGAAGTGGGCTTTGGGTCACCCAGCTCTTTCATATTAGAACTGTCTAATCAAGGTTACTTGAAACAGATCTGATTTTGACGTTTCTTAGTTTATCATGGAGGCCTGGGGAGTAAATTAGGAGGGCTTCCCTGCAAGCCCATTAATCGCATTGCCCCATTTCTGAAAATGTACACAGTTGTAAACCTAGACTACTTCAAGACAACAGTCTCATTTATCTAAACAACTCTCCTTTTAGACTCAGTGGCACTGATGGAAACAGAGATAAGGAGTATGAGTCTGAGAAAGGGTCGTTGGGAGCCTGTACGTGCTGAAATTGTTCCCATTCCCCTTCAGTGCCCTTTTCTTTCCAAGGCTTACAGAGGAGACCTGTCTCAGCAGATCTGCATTATAGCACAGTCCCTGAGCTGGGTGAGGGAGACTGCAGTAAGCAGGGCGGTAGGAAAGGGCATCTTCGTGAATCATGAGCCCTTTACAGAGGTGGTGGGTAAAGCAGTGCGCATCCAAGTGCACTTTGTAGGCCTCTTCCATCCCAGACAGCTGTGTCTTTCACCATGGTCTACAGTTATTTTTAAATGGCTGCAGAAGTTTTGAAATCTTCTTCACAAGTTAGTAAGTGAGGTTTCTTTCTTTCCCCCTCCTCTCAGATACCACTTTAATTAAGCTCTGCTGAAGAGTTAGAAGTGTTTTTTCTTTTTTCTCCTACACTCCCTCAGCCTGTTCTCCAAGGTTTTTGCTGACACTGTGCAGGGAGGGGGGCTGCTTTCTGGCAGTTGACCTGAGGTTTCTCCTCTGTCTCAGGTCATCGTACAGTCGGGCCGCCACCCCACGGTGCTGCAGAAGCTCTGCCAGTTGCCCTTCCAGTATTTCAGTGACCCACGGCTGATCAAAGTGCTGTTCCCTTCACTTATCGCTGCTTGTTACAACAACCGTCAGAACAAGATCATTCTGGAGCAAGAGATGAGCTGTGTTTTACTGGCCACGTTCATCCAGGTACCTTCTGTGTTATGCCTGATTCTCTGACTTTTTGTGTTAGTTAATGAGTGAAAGTGGTAGTTTAGTCTTGCCATCAATGCTACCTTTTCATTTGTCCACGTATTCCTGTACTTGAAAATTAATATCTAAAATATCAGAACAGTAGAACTGGGGTCTGAGTACTGTATAATTTCTACCTGGAGAATTTCATGAAAAGGATATTTTCCGGGTAATGAAATGGTGAGCACACACTAAGAAAAAGTCTTTAAAAAACTGCCAGACTTCTTTAAGGCTTTAATTGTTATATTCATTTTGCTGTTAATCTCACTATGAAATAGATAAGGATTGCTTTATCAATTTGAATTTTAGCCTATGTGCATAATAAAAATCTATGGCTTTTTTTTTTAAGTGTAGTCTTATTTTTCTGATCGAGTTAAGGTCTATAAACTAGAAATCAATTAGTTTTGCAACAAAGCAGTATTTTCACATCTAAATTAACTCAGTTAACAACAATAGAAAATTCAAGTTGGCTATTCTTAAAACATTTGCTAATTGCTAAGATGCGGTTTCTTTTGTCGTTATAAATCATTATTTACTGAAAATCTCCCATCTCCTTTCAAAAGTTCTACCATAAAACCAATGTGCTTTTGTTCTATTCACACATGTAATTAATAGACAATGTTTTTGTTCAAAATAATGAAGCAGAAAGCAGAGTGCAGTGTTAGCCATGTCCCCTGTTCTGGCTGGTGTGCATCCATCACTGTCCAAGGGTGTGCCAGTGCCCGTCCAGAGAGATGACTAAAAAGTCCCCCAAGCCTGCTTCACCTTGGACAGCAGTTAGTGGTTGATATGCTTTAGAATGTCCTCTTACTAGATAGTCAACTAGGAAGCACAGTTACATCAGTTTTATTTAGAAATGTTTTACTTTCTGCTTAATTGTCCTGTTTTGAGTCTGGGTTCTGTTTTTTTAAGATAACTTTAAAGACATTCAGGTTACAAACATGTTTGTGGTTAAATTAGAATATTAATACAGTCTTAAATAACCATCTATGTGACCATTTAGAACTATTCATATATGCTGAAAGCCTTAGGAAAATTCAGCAGAAGATTATAAAGGATTTTAAAACTGTGATCTTTTTAAATTCAAGCCATTCATTCTTTTATTCAGCAGGTAGTTTTTTCTGAGTGCCTATGGTGTGCTGAGCACTGCCCTAGGCACGGGGAACGTAGCAGTGAATAAGATGGTAAAAATGACTGCCTACACAGATCTTTCACTAAAGTGGCCAGAATCAAACAAGAAACAAATAAATAAATGAAACAAATAGCATGTCAGGTGGTGTTAAGTGCTGTGCAAAAAAGTAAGTCAGGAAAAAACAGAAACTGTTGGGTGGTGATGTTCCCTTGTTCATCGTAAGAGCAGAGAACCCAGCCAGAAGGTGAGAGTTGGGCAGAGGCAGTTTCGCATTTGTACCAACCTTGTCCTTAACATGGTCAGGTGCTTGAAAAGCAACTTATAAAAATACAAATAATATCAGAAGCTAAATTTAAAGATCATGTACATTAACTTTTCATCTGATATTGATCTCAAAGTATTTTATGATCTATACTCTACTACATTTAGCTCATTTTAATGTAACTTAATGTAAATGTAACACATTTAACATATACTTTGACCACAGGTTTTATAAATGCTACAGAACTTATAATATTTATTTAGGATAGTATGTTAGATTAGTGAAGTTAAATCAAGGGGTTTTTTTTCTATAAACAATTGTACTTGAGGGAATAAATGAGAATAACTGTATGTTCTTATGACATAGTTCTGCAATGTCCCCATGTGTTTATCAATAATCACCAGAAAATGATATTTTAAAAACAGAAGCTGGCAGACCTGAAGGGAGAAATTCTTTATTGTGAAAAAAAAAAAAAAGGAAATAAAATAATGGTAGTTCAATAAAAAAAAATTTTTGGAAAAAGTAGGATCTGGTAGTTTGTCGTAGATGTCTGAAAATTTACATATTATATACGTATTTCTCACTTTCCATTTAAAAGTAAAATTACAAGACTTTAAGATTTCACTGCAGAGTGCTAAGTTGTACTTTTTAAAAATGTTAAAAAACTATCAGTATTTTAAGACAGTCTATTTGGCTGTAGCATTTACTTTGTCAGATATAAAATAAGGTGGTAGTTTCCACAGAAACCCGATCCTTAGTGATACTTAGCAATTAAAAGTTATCTCTCTTTAACTTAGTAAGAACCTAGAAAGATAACCTGGACATCGTTTTCTTCAGTTTTCATACTAAACTCTAAAGTACAAAAATCTTTGTCTGAGAATTCAGAAACATTTTTTAAAAGCCCTGAGCAAAATCCTCTATTCATAGCATTGGTATAAAAACACTTCCTTTGTCTCACACAGGATTTTGCACAGACTCCAGGTCAGGCAGATAACCAGTCTTATCAACCAAAAGGTATGTCTTTATTGAAATGAAATGTTTATGTGTTCATCAGCTGAACAGACATGTTTCTCATCCCACCTTCTGGAGATGTTTATTATCTCAATTTGTTACATCACCTAAGATATTTAAGTTATGGATACCAGTATCCAAATTTCAGTGAATAAAGAAATCCATTTTGTCATCAAGCATTGAGTGCCTCAAAATATAGAAAGGAATTTACAGAAATAAAAGCGCAAAACATCTCTGTGTAATTTTTACTCATATCAGTAATGATATGATATCTGCCAAATAATTACTAAAAAGAAACTTTGTCATACAGAGGACAATCAGATCATTAATATTGGTTTGTAGTTTGCACATGGGTTTGGTTCCCCATCCATCCTCAGAATAAAACTGTCAGTGATAATGGCCTGCATTTTCCACCTAAATTCAAACAGTTGAACTTTTTATTGACAACATAAAATTGTTAAAAATGGAGAAAAAGTCATCAGCTCAGCAGTGTTCAGGGAACAAAAGATTTACAGATACTTTTTTCACCTCATAGCATTGCTGCTGAGGTGTTTCCTCTGTTTGGAGTTGGAGATCCTAAATTTAAAAATGCATTTCTACCTTTTTAAATATTCTGCTGCCTAGCCTGTACTTGAGAAGTACAAGTTGCTCTTTGTCTGGGTGTCCTGGCAGCATCCCTGATTAATGAAACCTTAATTCAGTTTTCTCCAGTTCTTCTGTTACTTTGATAGTACTTACAGTGCCTGATCAGAGACCCGTCCCAGTAGGACCCTTCAGGGCATTCTCCATGAACTCCTGATTTGGA
>PVHY01033258.1:0-11275 GCA_004024945.1 Uropsilus gracilis
TAAATGAATGAGAACATCTAATGAATTCTTCTTCAAAACATCTCAGAACCTCACACACAAAATCCCATCATCTGAACCCTAACATCAGATGCCCAATATGGTGTGACATTTGGCACAGGTGGGTCTATTATGTCAATTTCTCTCATCCTTTCTTGTGTCATCGTACAATTGCAACCATTTGTGCCACTCCCTGTCACAGTGTCTCTGTTTCCAGGAGGGGTTCTGTGGTTCTGTTATCAGGGGGATAGGGACACCCCCATTTAATTTTTTTTTTCCTATGGGTTTTTTTCGCCTGCGCGCAGCAGCTGCTCAGATATTAAACCCTAACAACCAGGATAGACAAGAGGTTTATTTCCAGATATGGGAAAAACAAACTGAAAGAGTCCACACCCTCACAAATGTTATAAACAGAATAGAGGCCCACTTCTGCTCCTCAAGGAGCTTTGTGGGGTTTACCTCAGTCTTAGGGCACTTCTGGTTGGAAATGCCAGGACCTTGACTCCCAATCCTGTTGCTCCAGTTAGTACCAGATGAATCCAACCAACACAGGTGGGGCTCAGGCGGTCTCCTCCAGGCAGGCCTGTCGGAGTGTTACCGACCATGGCTCTGCACTTTACCAAGGTCACCTCTCCTCCGCCTTCACACAGGTCTTGCTCCTCAGGAACCGAGTGCTAGGGAGGTGAGAAAGCTCCAGAGAACTCAGCTTCTGGGTCCTCTTGAGGCTCAGAACCTCCACGCCTGATGTCAATCTCCAGGCTCTCGCTCTCCACTCTCCACGCTTCTCTCTAAAATTGTGTATATCTCTACACTCCACCTTCCCTCTTTTTATTTTTCTCCCTGCTTCCCATTCACCATCCCACCTTGGTGTAATACCTCCCTTTGCCCTCTGGGCCTGCCTTCGACCTCAGGACCCTACATTACATAATCCCAAGTCTGCCCAGGTAATCACTTTACTTTAAAAAGGGGAACTGACCTTAGGCTTGTCTTAGTCTCTGTCTTTTAGATACAGAGGACTGCAATGCCCACATTCCTTTCTCAATGAAAGGAACTGGGTTCATCTTTGGGTCCCTACTTCAGTTCAATAACTGGTCACTTATCAGAGGGATTTAGAAAAACAAACAAATGAATAAGACAAATGTAAAGTTGACAAGAGAACTGAACCATAGAGAAAGAGAGGGGGAGAAGGGAGAAAATGGAGAAGGGGAAGGCACAAAAGACTAAGATGGTTAATGGGTGCAGAGGAGATGGGAAAACCTCAGGATAGACAATGATATGATGTAATGTGTATATTTGTGTGTGTGTGTATGCAAGTAATAAAAACAAATTAAAATAAAAAATAAAATAAAATAATGGGGAAAAAATAACTGGTTGTCCCTCATGAATTGCAGAATCATGGTCATGGCTACTCGGTGGTAGATTTCAAAGCACAAGGGTGCCACCTTCCAGTTGTGCATGACCTAGGGATGGCAAATAACCAATCTGTCTCTCCCTCTGACCTCACTTCTGTTAGTCAATGAAGCACAGCAGCTTTAGGTACCTTCTGCTTTCTAGGGAGTGCTAGGTGTTTGGTGACTAGTTGTCCTCAATTCTTCCTGAAACTTTGGGGGTATATAGTCTGTCAATATCCCTTGACCAGGCAGGGATCTTACTCATCTTTTCTGAGCATTGGTATTCATATTGTATTAAGATGTGTGTCCTGCTAATTGACTGATTCTGGTTGTGGCTACTCCATGGTCAGTGAAAGTGAAGCCGTGACCCCAACAAGAGCAATGTCATTTGTTCATAGAATTTAGGCGTTGTGGCCATTAGCTGTGTTTGAAAAACACAGAGACCTAAACCTGACAGGAAGACTTCTTTCTTTTATTTTGTTGCAAATCCCTGTTGGAGAAGAGAATCTCTGGTTTTCAGGAGGTGGGGAGGAGCAAGTAAAAATATATAAAGCAGAGACTGTAGGACACAGACTTTCTGGGAAAGAAAAGTCTAGAATGATAGGCCAATAAGAATGAGACTGAGTGGTCAGGCTAGGCAGAAACCCCCTAGGATAATGAGCTGGTGGTGGCAAGGAGCGGTAGTGGGAGAGTGGCTGAAAGAAGAGTAGCTGGTATGGAAAGTGTGACACAACAACAAGGTGGCATGGAAAGCTGGTACTTGGAGATAGTTAGATATTTGGAAAGCATTTTTGGGTATCAGCATTTATTGAAAAAGTTTGAAGAGGCTTGGAGAAGCAGAGCAATTCAGAATGCTGGATAGAGAAAAAGCAAAGAGGAGACACAGGATAAAACTGGGCTTTTCAGAGTGTCTGCCTAGGCTTTGGGGGGATACAGGGGCACCATCATGGACATATGTCTTTGGGACCTTTGAGACTAAAATTGATGACTGTGGATTTAAGGACTTTTTGTTTTCCTGGTCAATTTTCCTTGTAGATAAAACCTTATTCAAATTGCATTTGACTGGCAACTGCTATGTGCAAGTGGTAAGAACCCGAAATAATCTGGGCAGCAGAAGTGCATTTTAAAAAGTGCTATTTTTCCCCTCCCTTTGGCTTGTTGGTTGGAACTTCTGCCCAACTTGATCCAATTTCAGCAAAGGAGGTTGCAATCTCTCAGATTCCACTGGTCTGGAAGAGTGAACACCTAGTTTCCCTACTCCTCTCTCTAATCTCATCTTCTCTCAGTATAAGAGCCAGCCTTCTCTTTCTCTCTTTTCCCTGCAGAGAGATCAGTTCTGGGTTCAGATATCTTCTGTTTCAAAGCAGTCCTCTTTTTTCACTTAACAATAGTTGGCACAAAACAGCCAGTTCAAGTTTTGTAGGGTGGCTACCACTTGATGATTCCTGTGAAAGGATGAGCAGGTTTTGCATCATGGATTAGTTCTAGTCTCATCACCTGAAGACCAAGAGTACAGTGCTGCAGGGACTCTGTCTTAAGCATTCTACAAGATTCATCCTGTGACTTTGCTGCTCTAGAATTTTAGTTCTCACAATTCTTTCTTCTATATGGTGGATCATTCAATTTCTTGACTTCTCTATCATCCTCAGTCCTTCCTCTCCTTCACTGCTTTGAATGTCTTCCTCTAACTGGTAAGGTTTTCTTTTCCCTGTGTTGTTTTTGATCAAGAGTTAACAGATTTTCAGCCACCAAGAAAGGTTCCCTTCCCCAAGTCTTTCAGTTTTTTTTCTGTAACCACTAGTACTTTCATACATCCCTTCTTTATTATGGGGACCTGATTATCTATTCTTGGTTGATAAGTGGGCTTTAGTATTTAACTAAAGATTTTGAAGTGACTTGTTTATGCTGAACTGTTTTTAAAATCCTAGGACACAAGTAATCACTGTCAAAAACCTTAGACCTTAAAGTGGCAAAGTTAAAATGGTGATATGATTTTATATTATCCATCAGGCATCATATCTTCTCCCTGATAGCTGATACTAAAGTTCATCATATGTGAGCTGCATTGAAATTAAATATCATCAATGAATATCTAGATTGCTGGAAGGAGGGTCATCAGCCGATATCCCCCCTTTAGTCATGCCCTGGTATATAAAGATGCTTGATCCTGAGCATTTTACCCTGGGACCCCAGATATACTTATGGATTACTAAACTATTAGCATTCTTTCCCACACTGTAACAGATCCCAGAGAACTAGACAAAGTTCACCCACTGATAACAATCATAGCCTTAAAATTTCAAATCCTTCTTCCACCCAAAGATAGAATTTGAAACAATCTCCCTTCCTTCCCCAGGAGGTAGGTAAATGTTCTAACAAAAATCTCCTTTATTCCCTTCATCCCATCTAAGGGATTTATTTATTTATTTTTATTTTTTTGAGAATAGGTCTCTATTTTTGCCCATGGAACCACAGGCTCACATTGCCCATGGTACCACAGACTCAAGCAATCCCCAGCCTCAGCTTCCCAGGTAGCTAGAATTATAGGCATACACCACCACACCCAGCTATTTTTTGGAACTAAGTCTCACTGTGTTGCCCAGGTGGGACTCGAACCACAATCCCCAGACCCCCAATGCAACTCCATAAGCTGTAGCTTACAAGCACGAGCGACTGTGCCTGGCCCATCTAAATAATTTAAAATGACCTCTAAATTCATGAGGATGTATTACTCAGTGACACTGCATGTCTGTGTATGCAAGAGTTATAGATAGATTTAAATCTATGATTTTTCTGTATTTGTCAATCTAACTTATGTGTATTTGATTGTTCACCATCCTAGAAAACTATGAGGGGTACAGGATGACTTCCTTTACACCCTGGGATTAATATGGGTATTCTAGCCCAAGGATAAATGAAAGGTGCAATTGGCTAGGGTTTAGATATACTCTTAAGGAAAAAAAAAAAAGCTTTACTTGTACTTCTGAGTAATTAATTACTATTTTGTAAAAATATTTATAAATTTGTCATAAAACTTCTTGATATCAAAATTCCAAAATAATAGACATTGTCATGGGAAGAAATGGTTAGATCTTTTCAGTATATTTGTAAAATGATCTAAGGGTTCAGGTGTCTAAATAATCTAAGGTACATGAAATTTCTTAATAAATATTTTGATACAATATTGTTGATCAACTCTGAGTCTAAGAAATGTAATTTTCAAAATTAAGCATAAAACCTCTATTGTTTTATATTCATATTTTAAATATATTTCTGCTTAAGTATTCTGTTACAAAGATTTCTCATTACATCTTGAAGTCAGAAAAAAAAATCACAGAATAAGAACCTAGCAGCACCCTGGAAACACAGATTCATCACAAAATTGAGAACAACTGCATATATTCTTTTAAAAAAAATGGACTTCTGAAAATTATTAAGAAAAAATCAAGATTTACTACATGGGATTAGAAACCCCAAGAAGGACTAATATATATTAGTGATTTTTTTCTAATCCTGAGTTTTAAAGCTTTGTCTTTTATTCCCACAAAGTTTCTCTTTGAACTGTGCTACACACTATGCAGTAATTTACATTTTTATGAGCAAACTGAAACCTTTTCTTTTTTTCTCTATTTCATCCCCAAAGTATTGGTATTTCATAAACATGTGTTTGCTTAAATCCAATGACTCTCTTTTTTCTTAGTAAAAGGATTGAGAATGATTGGAAACAAGAATGCTTTCAGGAATACAGATTTCAGGACCTATGAACAACATAGTGCCAAAATGCTTGGCTACACATTGCTTTCTAGGTCTACCAAAAAAACTAAAGAATGTCCCTTGCTTGGGAAACCAGGAGACACCAATTTATATCTTGGAACCTTAGGGATAGAAAATTATGCCAAAACAGTATTGAAATGCAAAATCTGATGATGAGATTGAGGCATATTTTCCTGCCCTTAGAGGCATGCTGTTAAGGTCCCAACCTGAGATTCCTTGTGGGGTTATAGTAATGTCAATATACACTTATATTATTCTCTTACTGTGCTTGTGCCAAACAAAACCAAGAAACTAGTCATGTTTACTAAACCAAACATAACTTCCTAAATGAATTTTACTCTAATCATTTAATAGAATTGGAGTGAGATGGAGAGAAATTCTTTGAATAAATTTCTGTTTTCAGTTTCTGGTCCTCTTCAATTTGAAGATAAAACTGTACTCTAACAATTTAATATCTCATAATTTTGCACAAGTTTGATTCTAACAGGCTACAGTGTCTGACAGATATCCCACTGGACAACCACTCTTCTGGAAAGGATAGTATACTGCCCTTCCCATCACCCACTCTGTCTTAAGATTAGAAAGGATAAAACCTTGAATTCATCATACTTGAATAAACCTTACCATTTAAGAGAGTGGATTGTAATTCCTACTTGTAACTTGACTTTAAAGTTCGCCAGACTTCCCCCAGTCAGAGATCATGACAATTTTTGATATTGCTATCGCTTATGATACTCTTTCTGTCCTATGCAAAAATGTAAGCTAATGTATTTCTTTGGTGGACTCACAATTATGGACAAACAGCAAGTCAAATTTTCTGCTGAATCTGTGGTCTTGTGTCTTGCACCAGGACTCTAGGGCTCCCTTGGTGGATATTGTCCTTGCAAGAAAAAAAAGTTTTTAAATGCTCCCCTTTGTGGGAGTAAATATCCCACTTTGATTCCTCTTTGTTAAACTGAGAAATGGGTTGTCTCTCAAGTAAGATATTATAGCCCTAGAGGAAGATGCATTTATCTAGAGAAGGGATAATGTTATATTAACAGATGGACAAGTAATGTCCTGCATAAAAATACGGATCCCTTTATATGAACACTACCTTTCCTTGGGCCCTTACCTACTCCTACATTATTCTCTTTTTTAAATGCTGTTTACTTTTTATTGTTAACTTTGTTTACTCTTGTTTAGAGGCAGTTAAATTTCAATTCCTCTTCCAAGTGGAAAACTATCCAATGGAAATACCTCATCTGTTGGATACTTTCTATATCTCTTTCCAAGACCAGCATATAGGATCAACTGCTTGTCTGTTCAAGGGTTAGCATTAGAGAGGTCACAATCCAGGACTCCTGGGTAGTGATAGCTCTATTCCTTTCTCAAGTCTGAAGCTGATATGATAGACCTTCCCCTTTCTATTCCTCAAAGAATTCTGGACTGAACATAATCAGGGAACAGGGTGTTTGATGGAAACTTAGAATAAAATAAATTAGATTGAAAGGTCTCATGAGGAGAGATGATTAATGACTTTTAAACTAAATTATTTGCTGATGTCTCCAGAAATTTGTGGTGGGATCATTAAATATCAGGCAGAAGTGGAGACAGAGGGAATTATCAATCACATAAGATCGACCCAACCTGACCCTAAGCCAATAACTTTCTCAATAGTTTCATGAAAGAACAATATAAAAGAACATCCTTTGTCCTTGCAAAATGCAGCTCTCCTGACCAATGGTGTTTATGCAGGTGACTCTCTTTCCTTTTTCTCTTTTTCCTGAAAAAATTGTCATGTGTTGATGAATGAGAATGTCTGCTACACTCTTTCTCAGAGAGATATAAGAATCCATCTGAACTGCATCTGAACTTCAACAGCATAGCATCAGATCCCTTCCATTTTGTGACATAGAATACAATTAGACTAAAAATTAAGAGTAAGTAGAATTAAACTCTCACCACTATTTGTATTTTTTTATTTAGGACTTGCTGTTTGTGTATTATATTGAATTCTCTTTTTAGGGATAGCTGTTAACCCAGTGAATTACATACCTTTTCTCTCCTTGTAATTGTTCATTAACTTGATCCACCTACTAGGAATTTAGAAAACTGATTGTGTTATATCTCTATTAAAATCACTTTTCTTTCTCTAAGATGATAGTAGCATTGAAACAGATATCTGTTAATTGCTGAGAAAAAACCCTACTGGGAAATTTAAGCAGCCTGCTTTCTGTCACCTAGACTACCTGGCACAGTGAAATGTGAATCCTTGGTTTCCTTTGTAGTCCTTAACCACATATAAAACCCCAGTCATTCATAAAAAGTCTGTTGTTTTGGAGTGCCATCAACTCTTCGATGGCTATTTCAAATAAAAAACTTCATTCAAAATACAAGCAAAAAAAAGGCAACGTACAGAATGTAAAAAAAAATATTTACAGATCACACATCTGACAAAGTATTAATCTCCCAAATTTACTAATTCCTTATACAACCACCAGATTCCTGTATAATCCAACAAAACAGTAACAAAACAAATTTAAAAATATACACATTTTAAACAGACACTTACTAAAGAAAGCATTCAAATGACTTACCAACATACAAAAATTGATCAAATCGCTTATTACAAGAGAAATCAAAACCACAATGAGGTATCAGTTCACTCTTGTGAAAATGTACCATATAAAAACAAAAATGGGACCAACAATGTTGATGAGTTTACTATGAAAAAGAAATTCTCATGCATTATTAGTAGGAATGCAAGTTGATGCAGTTCCTGTATAAATTATCATAAAGATTTCTTGAGAAAATGAAAGTGGAAATTGTGTACAATCCAGAAATGTCTGTATTAGGTATTTACACATATAACATTAAAACACTAATACAGATACTTCTCTACACCAATGTTCATACTAGCAATGTCCTGTCCACAATTGCCGTGTCATGGAGTCGTTAAGTGTCATTTAACAGATAAAGAAATTGTGAAATATAAAGTAAATGAAGTACTGTACAGTTATTTTAAAAAAGATTATAGAGTGACATTTGGTACAAAATTGATGAATATATTAAGTGAAATAAACAAAAAGATGAAAGACAGATAATCAATGATTTTACTCATCTGTGAAATTGAAATACAAGTGCTTCAAAAACATACAGAGGATAATACAGTAGCGATAAATCTTGAATGCAGTGAAAAAATGTAAAATAATGTAAATGTTATCAGATGAAAGATGAGGATAGAGAGGAAAGAAAGGAGACAGACTGAATACTGAGGTGGTTTAGTGGAGGATGAGTGGGACATGTGCAAATATGGTAGAGAAAAAAATGTAATCCACCTAAATAAATAAAAATCCAATAAGAAACATGGACACTAATAACCAGTCTTTATCAAAAAAGTAAAACTTTCAAATAACTGTAAAATTATTGTCAGTTACAGTAAAAACAAATTATGAAAAATTACTGAGGAAGAATATCATAAAACAAATACTGTCATTATATGTAATCAAAACTATTGAAATTTTGCACAAAGAACCAAAGGAAACCAAAGAAATGATGTGAGCATATTGATAACAATAATATAGATATCAGAAAAGATTCTGTTACAAATTCTGTATTCAAAAAGTACAATACTAAAATGAAAACCACTAGAGAGATTAAAAATTATATTTGAGCCAACATGAGAATGAATAAAATTAATATCAACTCAATTGAAATTATCCAATCTGAGAAGCAGAAAATAATGGAGAAAAACAGAACTTTCTAGGAGACATGTATGACACCATTGTACATAGTAAAATAAATATAATGGGATTTCCAGATGATGAAAGAAAGAAAACATAACTAAGGAAAAAGGGAGAAATAATATTTGAGTAAATTATGATACACATATACCCTAAAATAACACACAAATGGGAAATATGCAACTGTAGGAAGTCTACATGAGATAATCTTAGAAACAACCAAAGATTTGATCATAATTTAAATATAATCTTTAAGAGATTAGCAGTCACATTGTCCTCAGAAGCCACAGAATTCAGGAAACAGTGCAATAAAATACTTAAAATTTTGAAAGAGTAAAACTGTTAATTAATAATTCTGTATACAACACAAATTTTTGCAAGTAAAAGAAAATTTATCACATTTGTAAGCACCAAAACCAGAGTACTTATTAAAAAAAATTTTAGAAAACAAAACCACATAAAGAAATGAAGAAGCTATTAAAGTAGCTAATAAGTAAATGTTAAGATTTATCTTATTGTATCTTTTATCTGTAACTCCTCTTTTTACTCTATATGTTTAAATGTGAAAGAACAATTATTAACATGTATTGTCATGTAAAAATATATAATAATAGAGTTTTGGCAATCACGTAAAGGAAGAAAAAGAATTGGTTTATAACACAAAATGCAGGTTACATGTAATTTAACTGCATTAGTATAAATTGAAGGTGCTAATATTCTACTCAATAGTAACTAGCCATAATAAAAGATGAAAAAATACAAGAAAAGAAGCATTTAATGCAGTCAAACTGTACATATGAAAAAATCAAATTATAAGAAGTCAATAATAAAAATGAAGAACAATATACAAATGGGATATATAGAAAACATCTAACAAAATTGCAGATAATATAGTAAATACTTATTAGTATTTACTATATTATCTTCACTTATAAGGATTTACATTAAATGTAAAATATTTAAGTATCCAATTAAAGAATTAAAGAATGGAGACTGGAAAAATAGATGTTTTAACCAACAATGTGATCCATTTACACAGTCTACCAACAGATTTGTTTTAAATCCAAAGATAAAAGTAAGTGAAAATGAAATGGTAGAAAACTATGCATAATATAATTAGCAATCCAAAGAAAGAATAAATGGCAAGTATTAAAAATAATAAAACTTAAAAATTGTCATGGGAGCAAGGTTGACATCAGAGGAATATCCTTGCTTAGCTCACAGGAGAATAATCTGAAAGTTAATGAGATTAGCACTATATCCAGGTATCCCATGAATTGAGGTCAAACTGGAACACATTATGTGTCATCATTAACTACTACAATTTTCACCAGAAGGGGCATTGAAGATAACTTCATTTAAAAGACAGGTGAAGAGAAATGCCTTGAAGCTGTATTCTGAGTCAGGGATTCTGCCACAAAAATTGCAGTTCTGCCTCTTAGCCAGTAACCCTAGCATGGAAAACCAGAGTGTAGTAGAAGTATACACCTGTGATTGAAGGGAAAGTTGTGCTGAGCATTGCAGTACTCCCAGCATTCAGAAACCAAATGTAAATAAAATGGGCTGCAATCCCCTCCCTGACCATCAGGATTGGTCTATACCTTGTGAAACCTACTGACAATGTGAAGACAATAGAAATTCAAGTCTGGATCTAGAGGAAGAACCAAATTCAGAGATGACACACACATGAGCAACTTTCTTCCACAATACATTTGCACCTGCTGCTGTCCTCACAGGTGTTCCCTGAACCTTAACTAGAAATTGCACTGTCAGGACTTGGAACCTACAGAAAATGTTAAAAACCAAAGTTTTAAAATCACATAAAAACAACACCACCTATTGGAAAAGGAAACAGAGTTCAATTTTCCAGTTACTCCTTAACTGGAATTTAAGTACACACTTAAATCATAGGGAAATTTAAAACAGTAAAATGGACAGTCAAAACATAACAAAACATGGCACATGTTTAAAAAGAAAATCAAACATTAAAAAGAAATCAAACATTACAAGGAAAAAATGATATTTCAGACACCGTCATAAAGACAAGATTTTATATTCTCACATGACAGAATTCAAAAATATCATGATAGAGAAATTCAAAAATGTGAAAGTAAATGCAGAAAAGCAAATCAAAGTGAAAAAAGAGAAGTCTGAAACACAAATCAAAAAGATACAACAAAATTCAGAAAAAAAGGATGACTTGAGAAATGAAATTAATGATCAGAAAATAAAAGTTGAAACTTTAAATAAGAAAATAAAAGATATATAGCATATAAAAGAAAGGGGATTAAAAAATCCATAGAGATTCAGAAACAGATTAGAAAATATCAGTTATTGAATCAATGACCTCAAAGGTCATTGCACAAAGGACACAGAAGATGGAAAAAA
>PVHY01033259.1:0-11275 GCA_004024945.1 Uropsilus gracilis
AATCAACATTCCTTAAGATTTACCAGGTGAGCTTCTGAGCCTGTCAGACATTCCACAACCGCGTTACGACTTAGTTCCTACAAGTGAGTCCCATTTTACTGCTGAGGCAATTAAGTATAGGAATTAATTGCCCAAGGTCACACAGACTTCAAGGTCAGTGCCTCACAGAGGCTGTTCCAAGAGTCTACTGAATTTCATATTCCCATTTAGTAGTCCTTTTTGTTTTTTAAGAGACCCACAAAAACTGGGTGTGGCCCCAGAGGTAACAGATATAGTGTGCTATTTTTTTTTTCAGATACTTAAAAACTACGTTTCCATCAAGAAACAAATGGAAACAGACCTTAAATATCAGCGGTCCTACTGTGTATTTGGCTGGCTACTCGATCTTTCCACCAGAACGGCTCGTTTGTCTTTCCACGTTTCCAACCCACGCCGTTGTGTGCCGCAGATGCAAGGGTTTCTTTTCACCTTCCCAGAAGCCAACACTCCGCTTCCCTTGCAGTCTTAGCAGTGCCTCCCAAGACACGTTGCTCCCCCCTTTCCTTCGTCCCACTCGCCGCGCCGTTTCCTCTCTCCTACCGCCCTCCCCGAGTTTCCACAGCATCCACGCCACCTCGCCGTGGCCAGCCTTCTTAAACGCCGGGCACTTTTCTCTCCTCTCCACGCCGGGCTGCGTTTCCCCCACTGGTCCCTCTCCCGCCCCGTCCTCCCAACTAACCTCGTTACTCTTACCGTAGATTCCCCCTCTCCTCTACCCTTCCCGACTCCCTCCCAGCTCCCCACTTCTCTGCCAACCCCCCTCCACCACCACCACTTTGCTGCCCAGCTGGAGCGCGCAGGCGGCGGACCGCTGGGCACCCAGCCCGCCTAATGAATGACTCCAGAGGTAATTAGCGACCCCGCGGCTAATCACGCAGTGCATTTACATTTTAAGTGCAGCAGTGGGAGCCGAGGTGGGAGGGGAACCTCGGGAGAGAAGGCGGGCCTTTTGGGCGCTCCAGCTTCACCCACTGGGGAGTGATACCAACGGAGTCTTCTGCCGCTGCCGGCGGTGGAGGGACGGTGGGGTGGCACTATCGAAGGCCAACCCAGGAGAACGCCGAACCACCCCATTCTCACCCTACGCCTCTCCGGCGCTACCAGGCCCCTTCCTTCCAAATTGCGAACCTAGGCGTCCATCTCCCGAAAGTGAACGTCGGGCCTAGGTTTACACACCCCGTGCGTGCAGTGCTAGCTTCTTCCTAAACAGCCGGTTCCAACGATGCTTTCAGGCAGGAGGTCCCGGGTTTCTCCCTCGGCCTAGCTGACGCTGCTGCCACAACTACCTCCAGCCTTATGGAGCTCGAGTTCCTCGTGCCCCACCTGGCGCTGCAGAGTGTTTGTGCCTCGGGCTCCCGAGGCTGTTGCTTGTGGGACCCGGGAGAGCCGGTAGGAACACCAGTTTACCGGCAGAATGTTGCCGGAGACCCCGATCCCAGGGTGGAAGCAGAAGATCGGGTAGAGAGAGTTGGTTGCTCTTATGTTGGCACACCAAGGTTCACTAGTTCCAGACAGCTAAGGGACAATAATGTGGTCAGTTCGAGGTTCTAAACAGATGGGGCTGAGAGTGAGGAACTACAGGATGCTGAAGAGGCAAGGACAGTCCTGAAAAATGAGCGGGAGACCTCCCCAACTCCATTTGAAGATGGGAGCCCAGTGGTCCGTTCAGGTTTCCTGCCCACCCCAGCTCTTGGCTCTCCTCCAAACCATGACCCTAGTCACCCCCACTCGGATTAGGTTGTTCCCTCCCTCTGTTTTGACACACACGGTGTGTGGGAAGGGTGGGGGTTGTGAGGGGGGTAGACGGATGAATGGCCAGGTCTATGGCAGTTCTATGGAGAGTCCAGGTCCTTCGAACCCCTCCCTCCCATCTGCAATCTTTGAACAACAATCTGACCTCTCTCTTCATTGTTCATCTCTCCTGGCAGGAGATCAGGACATTCTCTGGTCCCAGGGAGTTCCAGGAGAGGGGCACTCAGTCTAGGAGAGGGGCACTCAGTCTCGGCAAAATGCCCCCAAGGCTCCAACTTCCCACCTTCTCTATCTCAAAACCGGGCCCGCCCGCTGCCAGGCTTCTTTTTGCAAAAGGACTCTCGGGTGTCAGGGGGCCAAGGTTGACTAACAGTGCATTTCATCTGGGATGACGGGAGATTCACTTTAGCAAGGAACAATGCCTAGCTTACCCTAAAGCATGGAGCTCTAATAGTGGACTTTCAGGCAAGGGTGGAGGGAGTGTAACTCATCTCAGTTAAGACTCACTTGCAACCGCAGTGGTGTAGCAGACTCCTGCACGTTCAGTATCGGTCAGGTGCGGCCAAGCTGAGACCTCAGTCTCCCACTGCACGGCGAGGACCATGCCGCTACGTAGTCATCTTAGGGTCGGCGCGAGTGGAGCTGCAGCCCGCGCCGCCACACTCTGCTGACCATGCACAAGCTGCCCTTGAGGCGAGAACACCGACCAGGGAGGGGAGGAGGCCGAGAGACTGGGGCGGGGAGTTCTCCAGAGGGGTGGGAGAGACCCCAGCAGGCTTAGAGATGTCTACTTGGGAGGGGACATGGGACAGCCCCCCCCCCCAGTTGAAAACGCGCTAGACTCGGGTACCGGGTTTGAAGCGTATTTTGCACCGCAAACGCAGTTCGATTTAGGTGGCTCGTTTTTAAGGTTTGAGCGGGGTGACACAGCTGATAGCGGTTAGGAGGAACTTCGCCCCCCAAGGCACCCCCACAGTGCGCGCGGCCCCCCCAGCCCCGCAGCTGAGCTCCCGGGCAGGTAGGAGGCTGGGGCTGCAGGACTAGGCGGGCTGGACGGAGTTGGGGGCGGGGCCTGGCGGTAGGGGCGGGGGCTCGCGGCTCGGGCGGGGCCTCAGCTAAAGGCCCGGAGCACCGGGCGCTGAGATCGCAGAGTAGAGCATCGCTCACTAAAGAGAAGTGGGAGGCGAGGGTCGCGCCGTCCTAGCCTGGCCCACGCCGCTCCCGCACCCTTACCCCAGTCGGCCCTGGCCGGGCGCGACCTGCGACAAGCGACCATGCAGTCCCGGGGTTGAGGCCGCTCCATGGCGAGGCTCGCCTCCGGGCGGTCCCGGCAGCGACGGGGCATGGAGAACTTCCGTAAGGTGCGCTCCGAAGAGGCGCCGGCGGGGGGCGGGGCCGAGGGGGGCAGCCCGAGCGCCGGTCCCTTTGCAGACCTGGCGCCGGACGCGGTGCACATGCGGGTCAAGGAGGGCAGCAAGATCCGGAACCTGCTGGCCTTCGCCACCGCCAGCATGGCGCAGCCGGCCACGCGCGCCATCGTCTTCAGCGGCTGCGGTCGGGCCACCACCAAGACCGTCACGTGCGCGGAGATCCTCAAGCGCCGCCTGGCGGGCCTGCACCAGGTCACGCGGCTGCGCTACCGGAGCGTGCGCGAGGTGTGGCAGAGCCGACCGCCCGAGCCCGCGCCGGGTCAGAAGCCTGGCGAGCCGGCCGCCAGTCTCAGCGTACTAAAGAACGTGCCCAGCCTCGCCATCCTACTTTCCAAGGATGCCTTGGATCCGCACCAACCCGGTTACCAACCCCCAAACCCCCATCCTGGCCCTTCGACCCAGCCAACCGCGCCGACTTCCAAGAGGAGTCTAGGGGAGCCCGCGGCTGGAGAAGGATCGGCGAAGCGGCCACAGCCTGAACCAGATTCGGCGCAGGAAGACGGGACAGACTGAGCACTCCTGGTTCCGGGCCACCTACACAGACGGGCGTGATCTTACCCTCCGTGCCCTGACCTTGAGACGCACTTCCAGCCTTTCACGCCTTGTTCCTCTGGAGCCCGCAGCCTGGACTCGGCACCTCAGACTGGTAGCATGGACCCGAGGGACCCTTGGGAAGCAGCATGGGGCGGTTGTTCTTCCACCGGTGTTGCCTAAAGACTCAGAACTTCACCTTTAGCTTTTTCTGAGCCATACTGGAGTCGTCTTCTGCAAGGAATGGTGGGACCATGGGACTCGAGGTTTTCTTAGGGCCCCCAAGGATTAAAGACACCCAGCATTTGTGAAGGGGGCCCGAGAGCTTTTAGATAAGTACCCCCACCTTGGCGGCAGGGGGCGGTGGCAGAGGAGTCCGAGTTGCGGGAGATCCTATGCTAACCCTCACCCCAGGACTGTCACCTTTCTAGTTTTCCTTCCTCTGCTCTTAAGGAGCATCCTAAAGTCGTCGTGGCAGGGCCATGTCCACGAACTCCATCTCTTAACATGCCGCTGCACACATGCTGGTCCAAAGGGAGAGACTCAGGACAGAAGTCTCCGAGTCTCCCTCCCTGAGCTCACAGCTGAAGTCTTGCTTTCAATAAAACAAACAAAAATGGCTCTGTCCCTAGGTTTTTTCCTACTTGCCTGTGCAGAAACTGCTCTGGCCTGCCCCCTTGTGTCTCACTCCCTCCAGAATGGATTCTTTCGCTTTTGGAGTCTTCAGGGTCAGAGCTTCTGAGTGGTGTAGGGGGTGTATTGCTCAGTCCCTGGCTTTTCTCCTCAACCCTCCCTGGCTGGCTCTAGCCTGGGGCTCGTGGCTGGAAGGAGACCTGTCCCCCCATGCGTGCTTGCCACTAAGAGAACAATTGCATAGTGCTTCTGGTAGAGGAAGGAGAGCATCAGTGAACTGACTTGGGAGTCCCTGCCAAGGGTGGTAGCTGTTGCTGGGCCCCCTGACTTGCAGCCTCCTGTCAATAGACTGAGTCCCATCCAGAAGGCTGGCATAATAAAGCCCCCCATCCCCATAGACAGGAATGCCCCTTCACTGCTCTTTGTCTCAGAGAAAGGACAGCACACCCTTGGGAGAGGGGGAGGAGAAAAACAACACAAATTCACGGCTGGAAATTACTATTCAGCAGAGAAGCTGGAACTTGGGCTGTGAATCACTGCAGGCTCCCTGATAAGCTGCTGCTTTCAGCCCTGCACAGCTGTCTTTTGAGAGATAACAACATCTAAGCCTCTGCCTGAATCCAAATCAGCTGGGGGGTTGGGGGGGATGGAAGGGATGCCATGTGCTAGAACACTAGCAAATGAATCAGGCACATAGCCCCAGGATCTTCTATTCGGATTCCACCCTATGCAACCCTGGAAACAGCAGGCCTGAGCACATTGAGGCCTGTCAGGAGGGGGAGGCTATATCTCTTTTGATGAATCAAGTCAAGTGTGTCCCTTTACAGCCCAGAAACTCACCTGGGAGCATGGGGAGGAGAGAGGGATGCTGTTTCTTTACCCTCGGAGCCTTAATCTGCCCCCACAGTAGGCTGAATTTCTGCCTCCCAAGCCAGAAAGGTTGTGAAACATTTTCTGTACCCCAACTCCATCCCAGCAGGTTTGGTTCCTGGCTTTTGATAGGTGCCAGTGGAACCCAATGTACTCGAATATCCCACTCTGTCTTACCCATCCTCTGGGCCTTACAACCCAGGAGCAGGTTCCAAAGGAAGATGACAGATGTTTCTGTACACCCCTCTACCCCCCACCCTGCAAAGCTGAGGTAAGAATCTGAGAAGTCCTGGAATTGAGGGGAAGGGCTGGAGAGAACTCAGAGGTGGTTCATTTTGGGAACTAATTAGTAGGAGAATGGGAGAGACTGAGAAGACCCCTGTGAGGTCCCCTCTTTCCAACAGTGACATCTGGCTTGGAGCTTCCTGGACCCTACTTTGGGATACTCCCACAGTAGGGGGTGGCAGTGAGGGTACACATTCCCAGGTTATACAATCTAAATTCATTTGGGAAAATTACAGTGAAAGTATGATAATCCAGAAAGGATCTGTGTCTTCTAAAGGCCTGAAATCAGTAGTTGGGAAAAGGAACTTTCATAAAATACAAATGACATGAAACAATATATATTAAAATTTGGTGTTCAAAATAGAAGCCGAGAGATTCCATATCATTTTCTGAAGGAAATAGGTGGCCGTTGTTGACCAGGGAGTGCCCCAGTTTGACTGGGATTTGAGATGGATCCCTCCTACCCCTATATGAGTGGGAGATAAATTGGAATGGGCCTGACTGGATCCTGGAGGTTACAATGGAATAAGAAACAGAGTAGTGGCAGTGACAACCCATACGGGAACAGATTTGGTAGGCTTTCGCTACCATTACAGCCAGGGCATGGAAGAACTTTTTCTTAAGGCATTAACCCTAACCTGACCAGGACTTGCCCTGTTTTCCTGGCACCCCAGGGGATGTTCTATATAAGGGTCAAAGAATTTTTTGTGGGAGTGGGTGGAATGGCAAAATTGGATGAGGGGTGTCCGCCACTCGCTTTCAATTAGTAAAGGCTTCAGGTGTTGTTGTCCATTCGTCATGAAGCTGCCAGGACATGTTCACTGCACAGAGGGGAAGACCTGAGCCAGACTCACTTCCACCCTAAGTCCCTTTACACCTGGCAGCCCCTTCTCCATTAGTGTTGCGGCCTATATTAGCCACTGGGGGGCACACTAGTCCTCTCACTTCAGATGTGAAACAACTCCCTTTGTAATAAAGAGGTAATGAAGGAAGGAAAGGAAAAAGAAAATAGGGAGGGGGAAGCTAAGGCAAAGGGAGGGGGAAGAAGAGAAGAAGGAAAAGAACAAGGAAATACAGTCACAGAGGGATCTCCTTGGTGACAGTGGGTTTCTTTTTTAGAGCACAAACCTTATTTTGTGATTATGCCTTCATTAGTATTCTCTGGTTGTCAGTCACCCCACTAAATTGAATGGATCCTGACTGAATGGATCCTGCTTCCCTTGCTCCCTGCCCAGCTCCTGGCAAACTGGAAGCCCCCAGAGAGCTGTTGCCCAAATGAAGAAAAACTGACTAAGGGGGTTTCTGAACTGTTCTGATGTTCTATCAAAGACCTTAACTCCCCAGCCTGTGACATTCCTCCACCACAGCTTCTCTTTCCATCAGGGTCCCTGGGTCCTACCTGCTTTTTGAAAAATCTGGGGTCACCATGGTGACTTACATATTGAACGTGAGGATTCTGGTGATGTTTCTGACACCTCCTGATTGTCATAGATATTGTGAATTGAATTGTGCCCCCTCAAAAGATATATTGAAGCCTTAACCTCTAGTACCTGTGAATGTGCAACTAGGTGACACAGCTGAAAAAGGGGCAACAAAAGGGGTGCTAGTCAGGAATGGCCTGGGTCAGACATACTTTGAGGGCAAGCCAGAAAGGAGCTGTGTGGGCAGAGACTTAGCAAAAATAATAAAAATTACAAAGAAGCAGCCACCAGGGATACACCATTTGGGGTGCGACCCAGGGACTGGCAGCAGCGGGAAGGCTGGCATCATGGAACTTGAGGGAAAAGGAAAAATGAGGAGAAATGCAAGTACAGGCCTTTGGTTTGAAATTTTGGAATCTGTATGCTGAAGAAACTTGGGATTTGTCGATGCTGGAAAAGCTTGAAATTTGTTTATACTGGGAACTTGGAATCTGGACAGTTTGAAATCTGTGAGTGCTGGAAAAGCTTGGAACTTGAAACATGAAATCTATTTACCTCTGACAAGCAGACAGCTTGCAGGAAAACTTTGTATTAAATTTGTGTTGAATACTGGCTTCAGGTTTGGAGTGGTGAGAAGATGCCATTTTGGAAATTTTCTTTCTTTGAAACTCGGGGTGCAGGAAGACACCATTTTGGACTCATGTTTTCTTTGTTTAGGACTTGAGACTGGACAATAACTCTTGCTTCTTTCCTGGTTTGTAAATAAATCTTGTGGTTTTTTTTTTTTTTGTCCTGCAACTGTGTGCATGCAGATGGAAAGATCCATGAGAAGGCAGGATTTAAATATCTGCCCTTCTTGCTTAGTTTGGTGCTATGCTATGCATCCAGCTTCAAATGTGACTTTGATTGGAAATAAAGTTTTTGCAGATATAATTAATATGTAAAATGAGTCCATCCTATAGTAATATGGACATTTAATGCAATATGACTGATTGTCCTTGTAGGAAGAGACAATCTTCTGTTCTTACAAAAGAAAAAACATGTGAAGCATGTGAAAATGGAGTAGAAATTAGAGTTATGCAGCTGTAAGCCAGGGGATAGCAAGGATTGCTGGAAAACAACAAAAGATGCAGTCACAGAGCAGATTCTTCCCAAGAGAGTATGCTTCTGCTGAAACCTTGATTTGGGACTTCTACTTGCAGAACTATGAGAGAACCAATTTCTGTCATCTTAAGTCACTCAGCCAGCCTGTGACATATTATTATAGCAGCCGTATACAAGAGGTATTCTTACCACCTTCAGTAGGAATAAGAGATAGGAACATGGAGGTATCTCACAAGGTCCTCACTATCAGAACTTTCAGTCCCCCATGGAGGAAGGCTCTCTCTCCTCTATTGGTTTGTGCTAGCAAATCTAACATCTCTCATACTAAACAGGGTTTGGAGGAAGTCAGACTGACTGTGATTTGGGGCAAGTTAATTCTCTGAGCCAGAGCTTTCTTGTCTGCAAAATGGGCCAGATTGCTGTTGGGATAAAGGATATGATACTAGGACTTCCAACCTGATTTACCATCAGAATCTCCCTGGGCATTGGTTAAAAATACAGATTGCCTGGGCTTAACTCCAAACCTACAGGATCAGAATCTTTCAGGATAGGTATTTTAATAAGCTCTCCAGGTGATTGTTTTGACTGTTAATCAAGGTTGACTGAGATGAAAGAAGATACAAAATTAAGTCTTCTTCTCTTTCCTTTCACATTTAGCCATGGCTTGAAGACATCTTTGAAGAGAAACTCTACAGTTAAAGAGCTGTTGGGAGATTCCTCTAGAGATGGTCCTGCCTCTAGAGGTGGTCCAGAGAAAGAAAGTTTCCTGGTTCAGGAAGTTGAGGGGTAAAGGAAAGAGAATCTTCTAAGAGACTAGTAAATAAACTCCAAGCATGAAGCTCTCCTGCCCTACCCTGTTTCTTGATAGAAAAATGGTACAGTGTCCAGCTCAAACAGCTACAAATATCTGACTGTCATTACTTTAAAATATAATTTAAAGGATTTGGAAAAACTGGAACCTGCACACATTACTGGTGAGAATGTAGACTATGTTGTGCTGCAGCAGTTCAGCAGTTCCTCAGAAAGTAAAGCATGGAGTTACCATATGACCTATGTGTATATGTGTAGTTACCATATGACCTAAATATATACCCCAAAGAACTGAAACTATCTCCACAAAAAATATGTACATAAAGTTCATAGCATAGCCAAATAATGGAAATGATCCAAATGTTCATAAACTGATGAAGATATGATATAAATATAATGGAGTACAATTTTGGCATAAAAGTAATTCATGTTACAATATGGGTAAAACTTCAACATATTATGCTATGTGAAAGATATCAGACACAAAAGAATACAGGGGGTAGATTCTATTTGTAGGAAATATAGAGAAAGCAGATTAGTGGTTGCCTTAGGCTGGTGGATTGGGGAAATAAGAAGGGACTGTCATTAGCATGAGGTTTCTTTATGGGGTATAAAAAATGTTCTGGAATTACATAGTAATTAGGGTTATACAACTGAATATACTAAAAATTACTGAGTTGTACAATTTTAAAGGGTAAATGTTATGGCATGTGAGTTATAACTCAATAAAAATTATACTCCTTAATGATTTTCTGATCATAAAAGTAACAATTTCGAAGATTACATAATAAATATACATATACATAAATAATGAAAAGTACTGTTAAGATCTTCCTACCCTTATTGGATTGTGGTTCCATAGAATTCCTTTGGTTTTTTTGTTTGTTTGTTTTTTTTTTTGAGACTAGGTCTCACTATTTTTGCCCGTGGAACCGCAGGCTCCCGTTGCCCAGGGTACCACAGACTCAAGCGATCCCCAGCCTCAGCTTCCCAGGTAGCTGGGATGACAGGCGCACGCCACCACACCCAGCTATTTTTTTGGAACTAGGTCTCGCTACGGGCCCCAGGTGGGACTCGAACCACTATCCCTAGCCTTGGCAGCTTCATAGGCTGAAGCTTACAGGCAAGAGACACCATGCCTGGCCTCCCATAGAATTCCTTTGATAGCTGCTTCATGCTTCCATCCCTTTTCTCTGATTCTCTGGAGATTCAGGGTGTGTTTGTCTACCTCCACCCCCTGTCCCTCATCTCACAACTGGAACCAGAACAACTTTAATTTTACAAGAGGAAGAGACTTTTTTCCAAAGTTTAAGAGTCACTGCTTGTTAAGACCTTCCTTACTGTGCACCAGCCAGGACATAGCGTTTAATATAGCATTTTTTGTTTTTGTTTTCTTAGAGACTAGGTCGCATATGTTGCCCAGGGTAGTCTCAAATCCATGGACTCAAATGATCCCTAGCCTCAACCTCCCAGGTAGCTGGGATTACAGGTGTGCACCAACACGCTGGGCTATTTTTTGAGACCAGGTCTCCCTCTGTTGCCTGGGGTAGTCTTGAACCCACAGACTCAAGTGATTCCTAGACTCCACCTCCCAAATAACTGGGATTACAGGCATGCACCACTGCACCCGGCTAATATGCATTGTTATATATAATCTTCCCAATAACCTATCAGATAGGTCCCAGTACTATTCCCATTGTACAAATGACAAAATTATGGCTCGGGAAGTTGGAGTCAATTGCTAAAGGTATGACAGAGCTATAATTCTGTAGCAGCAAGAAGATGTTTCTTTCAGGTGTCTTCTCTTGTCCATTGCCATTTTCAAAGTAGTCTAGTAGCAAGATCCCTATGGCTGGAAGGTGCCCAAGTGGAGACCTGAGGAAACAGAAGCAAAGTAGTACCATTCAGGCTAATGACCTCAGGCTACATCCAACCTTAAAATGACAGGATTCATTTTTTTTCCCAGTGCAAATAAGCAACGCTCAATCCATGTTTAAGGTCAACCAGAGACCATGAGAACTTTTCTTGAATGTGAATTTCCCTTCACTAGAAAGGCACACATCAGAGGAAACGCCTCATCATAGCTCCTCCAGGATTGAGGCTCTGGGCTGCAGCAGGAAGCTGACAGTCTAGTTAACTGGAGATAAAGACATCTTTGGGGCATTAGAAATCCAGCTGTTGCTTCTCCAAAAGGACTTCAGGCCAGAAGATGATAGGATGAGACAAAAGGCCCTGATGACCTCAAGCTAAAGCCAGTATGTCTAGTCTGAACCTATCCAGGAAGAAGCACTCACCAGAAGCAGCAGAATGGATTGGAGTGTGGGGGCACAAGTGGAGGCAAACTTGAAAATAAGCGGGGAGTACCTCACTCAAGTCATGTGGCAGGTTGATTCAGAGATT
>PVHY01033260.1:0-11232 GCA_004024945.1 Uropsilus gracilis
GGGAGGAAGGGAGGGAGGGAGGAAGGGAGGGAGGAAGGAAGGGAGGAAGGAAGGGTGGTGGCTCTCACCTGCAACACGGAATGACAAGCATGTCACCTGCTGAATCTGACCTGGCTGCAGAAGGGACTCCAGCCACCGGGGAGGCCGCCGGGCCCTTGGGCAGCCGAGCTCCAACATGGACATCTGAACTGTCACTAAGTAAACGGGTCTGGTTTCTTTGCGGTAACTTGTCCACATACTTAAGCCCATTCAGCTTCACCTGAGGTCAGGGCTGAAGGTCAGTGGAACTGTGGTCCGCCTGCCCCAAGACTCTCCCTGGCTGGGACGAGGGCCTTTCCGGGCTCAGAGGACATGGAGTTCTGGCTCAGGCTTGGAAGAGACGGGCTGTTTCCACAGGTTGCGGCAGGCACATGGCTGACAGGGTGACAGAGGCTTGGAAGCCCCTGGTCTGCTGCCGCCTGCAAGTTGTGCCGGGAAATCCAGCAGTGGGTCTGGACTGGATCCCGAGGCCTGAGAACTAGGAGAAACAACTGTGTAGGTTCCTGGCAGCTTGAAACTTGAGGATGAGCAAGGCCGGAACTGTGAGCTCCCGTCTAGTGGCAGGAGGAGACCCATGGCTCAGCAGCAGGGCTCAGGCAGATTCCCTGATGCAGCATCTGCTCTTCAGGCTGCCAACAGGACAGTGGCCGGTCAGCCGCCCTGGACACGGTGACCCGCTGAGCTCATCGGCTGGCTCGAAGGCCCATCTCATCCAGAAACAGGCTCACGCTCCCCCCGAGTCACAGCCACCAGGGTCCACCCCCGTGGACAGAGAACCACGTGGCCAGAGAACATGCAAGCTGCACTTCCTTGGACTGTCCACGTGCCCTGCTGGCCAGCGCATGCCACTGGTGCCATCAGACTCTTCTAGTTCTCTCACCACAGCTAAGCGCTTTTATCCCTTCTGTTCACTTGTTCTGAAAAGGACTGACCATCTTTTCTTTTCTTTTCTTTTGAGACCAGGTCTCGCTCTTATTGCCTGTGGAACCGCAGGCTCAGGTAGCCTGGGGTACCCTGGACTCAAGCCATCCCCAGCCTTAGCCTCCCAGGTAGCTGCGATTACAGGCGGGCACCACCACACCCAGCTATTTTTTGGGGCTAGGTCTCGCTGTGTTACCCTGAGCGGGACTCGAACCGCGATCCCTAGCCCCAGCCGCTTCATAGGCTGAAGCTTACAGGCACTCGCCACATTGCCAGGCATTAAACAAAGTGTAATAAATAGCTCACATACCATGTGCTGTTCTTGCATCGTCCAGCAGAGGGAGCTCGGAGCCAGAGGCGCACTGAGCTTCCCCACCCATCTCCCGTGGCCCTAATGCCCTGTCTTCGACCTATGCCCCCTTTATGCTGATTCCCAGGTTTCATCTGACCACCTCCGCTGCCCTGCATATCACTGCAGGTGCAGTTCCTACAACCCTTGAAAAGAAAATGATTTCAAAGAAAGTCTTGGTGACCCCATGGCTACCATTAGTTATGTGGAACATGGAAGCAGGTGGAAAGGGGGAGCTTCTGCTAAGAGGAACCCCTCCTATCACTCCAGCCCCCTCTGGCACACTAGAGGGTGAGCAACAGCACGTCTCTCCCCTGTCATTCACTTCCTAACTTCTTTGGAATGTCCCAAGAGACACAGGACCATTAGTGATGACCGAGGCCCCCACAGGTAAATCCTCCTGTCATCGCGCATCCCCGCATCCGCCCTGCTGCATGTCACGTGCGCGTTGCTCCTTCCTCATGACATCATTGTGACATCTCCTTGCTGGGGTGCATAAGGGGCTTCACAACTTCATTAAAGTCAGACCTGGACTTGCTTCCCAGGATCCCCGTTCTGTGGGCTGGCCTCGCGGATCGCTATCTTCTGTCTGTTTCTTCTTCATTCCACACACAACCCCTAACAAGTTAGACTGGACTTGAAATCAGCTGTCCTCTATGGACCCGCAATTCTTTGTGACTTGTTGACAAAGGGTTGTTGCCCTGAAGATTGGTGCTCGATCTCCAAGAACAGTGCTCTGAGGATTTGTTTGGATCAGTTGGCTAGTCATTCATTGAAGGGCTGAAAAGGCCTTAGATATTCGCTAGTTTTTCATGTATTTTTCCTACATTATTATAGTGCAAATAATACGGTAAATGCCCTCCTCTCCAATGAAAGATGAATAAAGACTGAACACACTAAGTAATTTTGGGATACAGCCTTATCAACGGAGCTGAGAAAGTTATTTTCCTCTTTATCTTCCACCTTAATTAGAAAGAAGATTTCTTCCAAATAAACAAATCCTGGATGTTAGTTGATATGTTTCAACGCTGGCCAGGTAATGTGAAGAATTCTTTTAGAGCTTGGCCTCCTCTACAAAAGACTGATTGAAAAGATTTGTTTGAACTCCAAACCAGAAGCAAGCTTGGATTCACCGGCACTATCTGTGAAGGGCTTGGAGCAGGAGGACTTTGTAGATAGACTGGAATTATTAAACGTCTAATTAAGTTCCCATCACAGAGTGACAATTTACTTCTAAGAACCCGAGAAGCATCTCAAAACCTTGAGGAATGTAGACATTTACAGTTCACCCAAGTGTCTCAGTTCGAGCTATCAATCAAGGAGGTTTCTACCGATTGTTAACAGTCTGACCACCGTCCACATTTCCCACCTCTATTGCTGTCTTTATGTGGACTCGGGACTAAGGGCTAGTGAATAATTGTGATTGTCCTTTGAAACCCTTGCCATGTAGAGAAGAAACAACGCTGGAGAGGAGGTGGAGGGAAGGCAAGTCTTGCATGGCCCTGCTGGGGCTGGAAGTCAGGGTGGTCATTTGAGCCAGTTATATGGAGATTCCTCCAAAAGAAATCCCGTATGATTCCATTACTCCCACTTCTGTCCTTGAAAATGACAAAAACACCTAATGCACCTCACATTCGCTGGAGTATTGTGCATGATACATCCCAGAAAACTGGAGCTATCCCAAGTGTTCATCAATTAGCCAATGGCTAGAGAAGACAAATGGATAAAAAACATAGGAAACACTATTCAGCTATTAATAAAAAAAGAGGAAATCTGCCATCTGCTATCACATAGGTGGGCCAAGGTGGGCTTATGCTTAGTGAAATCAGCCACAGAGTAGACAAACATTGTGCCACCACAGGTCTTACATCAGGAGCATCTATGATGTTCCAGGGCTCAGAGGTGAACCCTGAAACTTACATAATGGTATAATGCAACACCATTTAAATAAAAAGTGAACTAAAAATAAGCAACATGAAGCATTTGTCCTTTGAGCAATACAGGAGCTGTAGCAATTGTCATTTTGGCCTCTCTTCCATGGTTTGTTCTGTGACCGGGATCCCAGCACCTGGCTCTCTCTAGCGTGACCCCTTGTGTGCCATACAGGATGCTCAGCTTCCAGCCCCTCTCTGTGTTTACAGCAGACATCCAAAACACAACCTCTACAGGAGGCTGCTGAATATGTACTGAATGCATTGCACATTAAAGATGGAAATATATGTTCTTAATGAATATTCATCCACTTCTTTCTGACCTGCAATGAATAGCAGGACCCTCTCTTCCAGAACATACAGCCACCAATGTACTTGCGCTTTACACACATACAGTGTTCCGTCTTTGATGTCTGACATTCATGGAACTAATGGAAAAGTGAGACCCAATTAATTAAAAGAGGTGTTTGGAGGAAAACCAAGACTCTTGTCCCAATGATGTCTTTGTAAGATTCTGCTTCGTTTGCAAACTTCACAGTATGGCTAGAACATTGCTGTTCTCTAGACTGAATATCATGGGTAAGTGTTCTTTCTCATCACAAAGGTTTCATTAAACAATCAACTGACATTTCTCCCTCCATGGCTACGTCATGGATAACATCTACCTGAAATGTCTGTAAAAGCTGCCTCATCATCTCTCCCTCCCACAGAGTCATTCTGTTCCTTCTTGGTCACCTGCCTTGTGACAGTTTGTAGGTGTCAGTTCAATAAGATGCCAGATCAGTAAGACACCAACTGAAAACGCCAAACACCAGCTCATCCCATCCAAACACCAGCTTACCTCATGGCTGTAAAAAGTCACTCAGGCTCTCCTAGAGTAGACAAAGGTAACCCCAAGCAGGCAGGCTGTGACAGGAGGGAGTCTGCATTTTTTGTGTTAGGCTGTTTTAAATCGGGTTTTTAGGGAGCAGACACGGAGTTCAAGGACCCCGGGTGGGTTCTTCCATGGTTCTTGTTTTCTTAGAGGAAAGAATTCAACATCTAAACCAGAGTTAGAGAAAAGCTAGAACTGTGTTGCTTGGCAGGTAGGAAGGAAAGAAAGGGGGCCCGAGTGGGTGACCACTGAGGTGACCACTGAGGAAGAGACCTCTGAGGAAGTGACCACTGAGGAAGATATCACTGAGGAAGAGACCACTGAGGAAGTGACCACTGAAGAAGTGACCACTGAAGAAGTGACCACTCCTGAGGAAGTGACCGCTGAGGAAGAGACCACTGAGGAAGAGACCACTGAGGAAGTGACCACTGAGGAAGTGACCACTGAGGAAGAGACCTCTAAGGAAGTGACCACTGAGGAAGTGACCACTGAGGAAGAGACCTCTGAGGAAGTGACCACTGAGGAAGAGACCACTGAGGAAGTGACCACTGAGGAAGAGACCTCTAAGGAAGTGACCACTGAGGAAGAGACCACTGAGGAAGTGACCACTGAGGAAGAGACCACTGAGGAAGTGACCACTGAGGAAGTAGGGGACAGTGGGAAAGAAATTACAGCTCACTTATGGGTATTTCTGTGTCTCTTGTTGTTGGGCTGGGACATTAGGGGTTTCCCAGGCTGCTAGGTCCACTGATTTTGCCCAGGTTACCTGACCCACCTCCCAGAAACTAGTCTTGGCCCCTTGCTCTAGCATCGAGACACTAGGTTGGTGTTCGGAGCTCTCCAGGCAGACAGCTACCTGTGGGGGGGGAGGGGCAGGAGAGGGAGCACCAGAGGAGACAAAGGGGTGCCCTGCTAGTTCCAGCCCCTGTTTCTCAGTCAGGCTGATAAGTGCACTTAGGGGACCCATGTTCCTAGCTGATTGCCTGGGCCCATTTCGTAGCTTCCTCCTTGAATTCGTACTATAATTAGTTACTATTTTTTAACAACTTATATATATTTCATATATTTGTATTTCCTGGAGTTCACCACCACCTTCCCTCCATCACCACTCCTACCCATCCGCTTTAGTTTTGAGGCAATATCATATCTTTTCTTGATTCTATGACATAGATTAAAAAAAAAACACAACTCAATAATATTCTTTAATAAGATGATGCCATTGCATTATGGAGAGATAAAGCCTGAATCGAAAATGAAATCTGTTGGCCTCAGAAGAAGAGACCAGCATGTGCTCACCGTCAGCAGCCACTGTCCAGGACTTTGTGCTCGGCCACATTGTCCCCTGATTCATCCTCATCTTTGGTGGCGAGTGGGTTTCTGAAGCCTCCTCCTCCCTGGCACCAGCAACTGATGGAGAAGCAGGTCCCTGGCTGGCCCTCGTGGCCTCCCTAGGCCCATTAACTTCCTGGCAAGAGTGAGTTGCTTCAGAGATGCTCATGGGCCCAATCTCAGGCCACCAGTCCTCCCCGCACCCTGACCCTGGTGCACCCTGACCCTGGCAGCTGACAGCAGGATGCCCCAGCTGTCGGGTGACAACAAGGGGAGAGACCGTGCGCCCTTTCCTCTGCTCAACCCAAGGAAGCTCAGTCTGAGGAAAGAGGCCAGCATCACTGGAGAGAAGGAGATTGCTCCCAACCCCCAGGTCACGCCGAGCAGATTGTGACTCTGCCACATTTGCTTAGTCCTATTTGCCACGACATCCTCATTTCTGACTAAACCAGCGCAAGGTGGATTTGCAACCCATTGGCCAATTCACCACCATCAAGGGTGACAGCTGTGACCAGGCTGCCTGTGAGGACACAGCATCCACTGGTAGCTCCTCCTCCTGCTTCATCCAGCACCTGAAACCTCGCTGGAATGACATCTGTGTTGCATCTAGTGCAGAATTAATCAAGCTTCCACCCTTTGCTTAAACATCAAGAACAGAAACGGACTTCTCTTTCCTTGAATGGGATTCCCTGAGAAAAAGCAAAAATATATAAATAAATGTGATGTAATACATATGTGTATGTGTGTGTGTGCATCCTATGTAGGGGTTTGTCTTTGTTTTCTGTTTAATATTCTTGGTGAACTAGGAATAGCAAGCACAGTTTCTCTAGATCTTTCTTCTTTTCACATTCCTAAGACAATGCTCACTTAAGCCACCCATTTCATAGGAAATATTTCTAAATTTCTAGCAGTTGTACTGTTTTGTATCTACCGCAAGAATACCCATCCTCCAGAACTGACCAACCGCACTTATAGAAACTCGGAGCTCATCTGTTGTTCCTGTCTACAAAATGCCATCCTTGGAAAAGTAAGCAGGTTTCCTTGAGTCCAAAGTTATGGCAAAAAAGAAGCAAAACAATGTCAGTTGCCCCTGACACCTTTGAAATTGAAAGGTGATTGATCATAGGTAAGAAAAATCTCTTCCCTCTCCAGGTATATTTCTGCAGAGAATCTTCATTTAAGGGCTGTATTCTTATTTCAATATTGCCAATGATTCAAAATGAATTCTTATCGTATGAACACCACTGGCACCTGGCTTGCCATCTAACTGCCACATTGTCTATTAATCTGCTCCTAGAGTTGATGGGGAGAAGACACCTCTCCATTTGGCCTCCTTCCTCAGCCAGCTCCCCCGCTAGGCAACTTGTCTGGATGTGTGATTTCTATTTATGCCCAGAAAAATAGAGATGGCCAAGCAAGACACTATTTCCAGAGGAACTGAAGCTCTCTTTGCTTAAGTCCCTTGTCCTCCACGCATCACCAACCAGGAACAACATGCAATTGAATTATCATCTTGCAGCTGCAAAAACCATGCAATTAAAGCAGGAAAACAAAAGTCCTAACTGCAGCCTGTTCAAGTTTTCAAGATAATGGCACCTGAGCACAGAAGCAGTGACTTTTCAAATCTTCATGGCACCTTCTTGGCAATGACACACCTAAGAACACGTTTTCATTTTCTTTCCATTGGTGTTGTTCAAGGATGTGCCAGTAAATCACGGCTGCCTAGAAAGTCTCCAGCTCAAAAACCCATGTTTTCCATGATCACTTCAAATTCCCCATCTCCACGCGCCTGTGCCCAGTCAAGCAACGTCTCCCTGCCCATAGTGCAGTTGAATTCCAAATAGGATTGAAAATAGATTTTAATGGCCAACTGTCCTGTGTGTGTAGGTATCTCAACTGGAAAAAGGTCTATTAAATATTTATGAAAACCATTTTCAGGCCCCCAAACAGCACAGCTTGGATGAAACAACACCCGCCAGGAAGAGAGGGCTGTCACAGGGAACTCATGGTGGCCGGGAGGTCTGACTCTTTCAAGCGTGTCCTGAACAGATGGCTGGTAGTAGGCCTTGCAGGGGAAAGTCCACAGCCACCTCTCAGCGATCTGTCCCTCTGGATTTTCCTCTGCCACCACCTTCTCAATCCTTGCACAGGAATCTGCTAAATAATGTTTTGCCAAACTAGAGCTTCTAATCTGTAAATGCATCTTCATCCACACCGTGCTTCAACAATTACCAGCCGAAGGAGAATAACATCGGTGGCATAGAGATGGCTTTGTCTGTTTGGGTATGTGATGTGTTTGCTACAATGTGCCCTTCTCTACTGCAAGGTTCATCTTCCTTTGTAGTAACAAGGGCACAATCGTGGGACATCTGGCAGACAGCTTCCAATGAATGCCTTGACTTGCTAAATGCTTCCATGATTACATGCAAAGTTTCAAATCCTCCCCCTGCTGCTTCCTCAATGAGACTGTGTTTTTCGAACACAGAACATCGAAGAGCTGTGTTTTTTCCCAAATCATGCCAACTATGGGTAGGATACGAGGAGCCAAACAGACAAATAAGCTGAATTAAACACAGTCAAGCATTTAGACGGTAGAAATATTTGGTGGTTGCAAGAAGGAAGACTGGGGAAGGTGGGCAGGGTGGGGGTAGAGGAGCAGAGGTTGAGTGAAGGGGTTAAATTAATTGTAAAGGCTAAAACTGATGGTGAACTTAATGTGGGATATACAGGTGTTGATTTATAATGATGCAAATCTAAAGCTAGCCCAGGATAACGGACTATTATTTCAATAACAAAAAAATAATATCCTTTACAATCAAAAAAAAAAAAAAGAGAAGAACATTAAAAAAAAAAAAAAGAACCTGAAGAGGACAGTGTGTGAGACCCCTTTCTCCTGGCCGAGCCTGTGGGGTGGGCCCCTGTGGCAGAGTAAGGGAGGTGTCTCTTCAGGACTGCATTTCTGCTGGAAACTGGAAGTCAGAGGATATTCTGCCTCTGGAGGGCGATCGGTGTGACTTCCAGGATGCAGAGGATTCTTCTTTTTTTGCCTTTTCTTTTTTTTAAAGTCAATTCAACTTTGTCTATTTCTCTGTTGATTTATTGGGGGGGGGCGCATTCCTAGCCCTCCATATGTAATCCTATTCCACTCACCCTGCATCAGACCACTATCCCTCTCTCCCCACCCCTCTCTATATCCTCCCCCTCCCCCAATACCCAGTAAGTTCTTTCTCTAAGTTCAAGATTTATTCCTGCTGTATCTGCCTAGGTATGTTTCTTATTTCTATTCCACATGTGCACAAAACCATCCAATATCTGGGTATCTGATAACTATCTTTCACATTAGGACTTGTTATATCCAACATGATCATCTCCAGACCCACCCATTTTCCCCCAAAAGCTGCTATTCTATCTATTTCAGTATGTGTGTGCTGATCCATCGAGCATATATTTCACCTACTCATCTGTTGGTGAACAATGAAGTTGGATTCATGACATGGAGGTAGGTATGTTGAAGTCTTCCATATCAGAGCTTTCATATTTTTTAGATAAAGACCTAGAATTGGTGTTACTGGATCATTTGGAATTTCCATTTTTATTGGCCTAGGAAATATCATCTCATCCTTGTGTGAGAAGACAGATTATATTTAGCTGAGAGCCCAGAGAATGCTGGGTGCTGGGACGGTGCGTAACTCAGCTCCTGGAAGAAGATGAGTCTCAGTTTCTTAGCTGAAGAATGATCCCAGAAGGATGTAGTCTGGGGGGGGGGGTTCAGCCAGGTATGGGCTTTTCAGTGAGCAAGTCCTCTCTCCGAGAAGCTCATCTATGTTCTCGGAGTGAGGGTGAGGTTATGGACCCCTCGCCTGGCACGTGGTATCCACTGTGCTCCCCAACTCCATCAGCACGAAGCCAAGGCTAGATGATCACATTGGTCTCAGGCCTAAAATGACAAGAAAGAAACATTGCAGATGGAAACTTCTTTCTGACACTTGCTTTTGCAGACACAACTACAGAAGCTTCACAACCTTGAACTGTGCCCTGAGGCAGGCTGGGGAGACCAGATGGACACAGCCTCAGCAACTCCAAACCAGGCACACAAGGGATCCCCCTGCTACTTCCCAGGGAACGTGCCCCCAACCAGACAATGACCTTCAGCTGAGCCCATATTTCTCTGCCTCCCATGACCTGCATTTCAGTCAGTCAATCACATGCACCCACTTCATTCTCAGTCCCAGTCCCTAAAACCTATGACCTTGCCTCCTTCCTTTCTTTTTTTTTTTTTTTTTTTTTGGATTTACTTGTCTGTTTGTTTTATTTCCATCATTATCTACCTCATCTTCTCAGTCTTTTGTTCCCCTCTCACCCCTACTTCCCCCCTCCATGCTCCATGATTCAATTTTGCTGAGAGTTAGTTTTAATTTTTTCTTGTCTGTTTGCTAGTTTCCCTTTATCCCTCATATAAGTAAGACCACCCCATATTCCTCTTTTACTTGCTAACTTATTTCTGCCAGCATGATTCCATCTAGCTCCATCCATTTTGCCAAGAATGACATTAGTTTGTCTTTTTTTTTTTGATTGATGAATAATATTCCATCGTGTACATAGACCACAGCTTTTTGTGCCATTTGTCTGTTTAGGCTTATTCGAGTTGTTTTCATATCCTGGTTATTGTAAATGATTCTGTAATCAACATCTGGATACAGGTGTCTTTATAAATTAGACTTTTTGTCACCTTTGGGTAGATTCCTAGCCAAGTGGGATTGCTGGATCAAATGGGAAATCCATTTTCAGTAGTTTAAGGGTCCTCCACACAGCTTCCCATAGGGGCTGGACCAGCTTGCATTCCCTAAAAGGTTTCTGCACAGCAAAAGAGACAATAGGAATCCCAGCTGAATAGGAAAAAATCTTTACCTGACACACCAGCAATAAGGGCCTGATAACAAAGACTCACAAAGAACTCATACAACTCAACAAAACTAAGACAAAAACCAGTCAAACATGGGAGAAGAGTTAAAAAGACACTTCTCCAAAGAGGAATTACAAATTGGCTCCTTCCTTAACCAGGGAGGTCGGTGTGAGTTTGTCTCCTATGACCTTCAGCTGAGCCCACATTTCTCTGCCACCCATGACCTGCATTTCAGTCACCCGTCAATTCACAAATAAAGCTGATTTTTCTTCTCAAAGATCTGATGCCAATGCTTGAGCCACACATATGGGATAGAGACCCCAGGACTTGGGAACAAAGGAGGGATAAGGCCCTTGGATGGCTCCATATTTTCACTCCCCATGACCATGAAAGTCCTGCTCGTGACCTACGTGACTAACCTAATGTTCCCGTCACTCACCTGCCTGATGAGCTTCCATTTGCCCACAAAGCCGAGGGGGCACCCTGGACGATGTTCGTGCACCCCAACACACAGGTGCCATCAGGATGGGGGTTAGGGGGGCATGGTTGAGAGTCACAGGATCACGGCAGACAAGCTTCTGTGCCAGAAGCCAGCAGTCGCAGGACGTGTCACACCCAGTCTCCAGGGGTCATGGTCATCATTAGCGAGAGGGCATTTTTCTCCCATAAAGTCACCTTTGCACACCATCTCCCGGCTACTCTCCCATAATACATTACAGGAAAAATGGTCTTATCGTGTCTGTTGAAGGCTTAGGAGCAGAGGATTTATAGCACCCTGATAATTATCTTTTCGCCTACGTTCCTAGAGGAGAGGAAGACTAAGTGCAAGGGGGAAAGAAATTATTTAAATCGACTCACTGGTGCTGGCGTGGGTGAGAGGAGTGAG